>JXPH01038181.1:125-11379 GCA_001014845.1 Mochlonyx cinctipes | reverse complement strand
TAATACGGCTAGTTAACCTCCCCTCGCTTGATAGAAATACATTTAAGTTTTGTAATTTTGTAGCTTAAGTTTAAGTTTATATCCAGTTTATTTTAAGTTAAGCTGTACAATGGCTTTTGTATAGTTACCGAGTTTACTACAGTGTTTTCTAAAAAAACAAGGAATCTACATCGATGGGCCAAAAATCATTGGGCCGAAAAATAAAGGGCCGAAAATCATTGGGCCGAAAAAATGAAGGGCAGAAAAAATAAAGGGCCAAAAAAGGCCAGTGGACCTTAAATAAATGGTTAAACTTCTTCTAGGCAGACTTCAAGTATGGCTTCGCTTACAAACAAGATTTATAATTTTCTAACGAAGGGAAAATTGAAAATTCTATAAAGACCTTTAAATAGAGCTTCGCTTAGAAATAAGTTTTATATTTTTCTAAAGAAGGGAAAATTCTATAAAGACCTTTAAATAGAGCTTTGCTTAGAAATAAGTTTTTTATTCTGTATGTTTGTATTTTTCTGCCCTTTTTTATTCTGCCCTTTATTTTTCGGCCCTTTCTCTTTTCTGCCCATTGAATTCTGCCCTTTATTTTCGGCCCATCGATCTCGACCCAAAAACAAGACTTCGCGACTTGGATGCTATTTTGTACTATCTACAAAGGTTCCATTGGAAATAGTACAAAAATAGCATCCAGGTCTCAACATGTTTTTTGTTGTCTACTGGAGGAATTGTTGAACGTTTAAAAAAAAATTACCTATTTTATTACAGGCAATGCAAGTCTTATTTTCAAGCTCCGGCATCACAATTTTAAGCGGTTCGCTGTTTTGTTTGAAAATCGCTGCAGCGGCAGTTGAAGGGAGACTTAAGGATGATCTTGCAATTCCAGACGCTCCTGCTCTTGGAGATAGAAGATATTGTTTCTTTTTATTTTTATTAAATGGTGGTGAATAGAGAATTGGACGTGTGTTATTCCTGCGTTTGGCAGACATTTGAAATTGTTGCTCATACAAATCCAAGCTGCCGTAGTGGAAATCTTTTCTCTCCGTGCTCGTCACGCTTCTGCGCTTCCTCTCCGATTTACGAATAATCACTTGCTTCTGTTCGTCAAGTGTTATCAAACCGAATAATTTCAGGTAGCCTTCTTGTCCAATATCGTTCAAATCAACTGGTTGTGGAACCACAACTTCATCTTCAATTTCGGGCATTTCTGCGTCATCAGATGATCGATTCCGTTTTCCACTTCCTCCACTCCCCTCTGAATCAGTACTTTTCAACGAGACTGGGGTTGGGGAGCGTGACAAAGATCCCCTTTTTCGATTCGCGATAACAGAGGAAATTGTTTTGTGCGTAAATTGTGGCTCCTTTACCTCTCCAGGCTTTTGATTTTTTGCTTTATTCAAAGCTTGCAATAAATTCATGCGACTGTTTTTAATAGCGACCGTTTGGACAGTAGCTGGAGCGGCCGGAACGTAAACTTTACTCTTATTAATATTAGCGTCCTTTTTAAGCGGAAGCGGTTTCAAGACATTGAACAAGGGGCCGAGTGGAAGTTGTTCGTTTGGCTGGATTTTGACGAATTCATGCCCATTAATAACAGTGGTTACGGCACTGCTTGGACCAGCGATTGAAGGAGCAATGTACGGTATTTGAGCTTTCGCGTTTGAATATGTGATGCGGTTCAAAAGATTATGGTTTGGTCTTACGGAGACGGGTTTAAGCAGCGGTTTGTTGACAATACGCTCGTCTTTTGGTTTTAAAAGCGAAACTTGTTGCTTCTGTTTTTCTGGACTAATTGATTCAAGATTTTCTTTTTCTTTCCTCATGTACTCCTCGAAAGAAGTCAGCTCGTATTTGTTCAACAACTGGTTTTCGTCTAACCGTTCGGTGACGGTTTTTGGACTATATTTTGAACTGTACGAAAGTTCATAGTGCGTGGATAATGCTCTAGATACGAAGCCATAAGCCACCTCACGATCAATTTCAACAAATTCGGCTGCTAATTTCGTCAAATATTTTTTCAAATCCTCGTTCAATTGCAGAATGAGTGGTTTTTGATCGTTTCCTATTTCTGTAATTTCACTTTCAATTTCTCTGAGGTATCTTTTTATTTTGAGGGTCTAAAAATTTAAAATAAATAATAGAATTTCAAACTTTTAAAGAAACGAATTGATGTAATGATATAGGGTAAAATACCCAAGTAAATAAGTAAAATACCTATGGGGCTATAGACCAAGCGACACCGAATAAAACCAAATAGCGTACCATCTGAAATAGGTGCCAATCAATAGAGCTTGACAAGTACAACATTTTTCTGTACTACAACAATCTACGAGAGGTGGAAATAGGGCGCTAGGGTAAAAAACTGGTCAAATTTTGGTACTTTGGATTCATTATGTTGGTTGCCCGATTTTAGTTTTGATTTCAAACATACCAGAGTTGTTGTGGTCAACTAGGGTCAGTTCGTCTAAAAAGGTTTCATTTTGTTGGCTGATTGATTATGATTCCAACTGAACTGACCTTATTTCAGACATGCCAAGTAAGCTTTGTTTTTCGAAATTCGAAAACATAGGGGTCCAAAAAGTTGCTAATTGGTCCCAATAAGCAAGGTGCAAAAGCAAAATGTGAGGTTGTTTTGATGTCCTATAAAAAGTCAGAATTATATTTTTTTCTCCCTTCCCTTCCTAAAGGCCCTAGGAACTAGCCATAACTGGGCCGAAAATCAATTTATTTTAATTTTTGAGTAAAGAGCAGGCCAACGAAATCTGGATTGTGATGGACTGCAATCTTTCAACAAACCAATCCTCAGTTCTGGCCGTGTGACCAAGTAACATATATCAGGCGCGAAACTCTATACGCTACCCAGTCACACAAACAGAACCATGGCAGAAGAAGCATTAAAATTAGAGCTTGATTTTGCTTCCCTCAAAAAAGAGAATGACGATATACAGAATATCGCCAATTCTTCTGTGCAATCAAGTCACTTAAAGGGATATTCCAAGGGAGCCGATTTTGAGACACATCATTCCTAAATATATTTCTCTCATTATCATAAAGAGGGCAGGCCCATACGATATGGTCTGGCGTTTGATAGTCATTTCCACAAGTCAGAATTATATTTTTTTCAAAAATATTTTTTTTATTTTTTTCGAAAATATTTTAAAAGTTAACAGTTTATGGCGGTTTAGGATAGAATCAGAATCACTACAAGAAGAAAAACCTGACTTTTTAATTTGCACCAGTCTATAAGTGGTTTTAAAATAACGTCAACTTTCTCGATGATTGGCCGAAAATTGTATTTTGACATGACGTCATGTCAAATTACAATTTTAGGCCAATCATCGAGAAAGATGACGTTATTTACATTATTCAGGTTAGGTTTTCAAGATGTCTCTTATTTTAGTTTTTAGAGTATCGACAAAAAAATTTGTCATCCCATTTTTATTTTTTTTGTCAACCACTTTTATATTTTTATTCATTTGCCAGGTCATTTGTTAATTTTTACTTTTTCTTTTCGTTCCTGTCATTTTAAATTTCAAAAATCGATTATTCGGGATTCTGAATAATCGAATAATTAAGCCATTCTTGTAGTAAAACTTGAATTTTGAACAAAGTGAAAACTTGAGTTAACATCATGTTTTTTCGAACAAGTTTGGCACAGGTTACGACAAGTTTTTAAAAAAGTTTGCTAAATGAGCGGATTTGAGAGGGTTTTTTTTATTGAAAATGATTTTTTATTGTTTCATGAAATTTAAATTTAAAAATATAAGTTTACGTAATTTTTTCCATAATTTTACAACTTGTTGTAATTCCTAGTAAGTTGGGCTTGCTTAGAGGGACATTATTTTTTGAACTGACCCTGTGTGACCCCAACAATCCAGCGAGTCTGAAAAAGGGTCAGTTTGGCATCAGAGTTAGCAAGCCATCAAAATTAAACTACATATTTTCTAACGGTGCGCCTTCGGTGATCCAAAATAACAAAAAAATTAAACAGACCCTAGTTGATCCTAAAAGTCAATAGGTATCAAAACCGGCCAACCATCAATAATAAAACTATTTTGAGATGGGTTGCACTCAGCTCTCCAAAGTACCATAATTTGAGCAGGTTTTTATTACCCTAGCGCCTATTTCGCAACCCCTCGGAGTTTATAATATTACAATAAAATGTTGTAGGGGAGAGTGAGGCTAAACGCACCACGAGGCTAAATGCACCACTCAAATATTTCATACCCTGAAAAAGGCGTAATGGGTTACGTGACGTGGTACTACCACATGTTTGTACCACGCAATGTACCACAAGTCCAAGAAAAATAACTGGGGTGGACCATTTTTGGCATCTCGAAAAAATGTTGAAATAATTTTCGATGCAAATAAATATTTCGAAATAAATATTAAATTTACATACTTTACATAAAGCATAATTGCAGTCTATTTACTAATAAAAATAAAGTGAAAACGCGATGTCTACGACTGAAATAAGTTAATGAAAGCTTTAAAATAGATGTGCTGCCCAAAAATTCTCTATTAAAGAAAATATTAATTCTAAACAAATTTTACATTGTACCACGCAATGAGGTACACAGTGTACAATCCTGTGCATTGTCCACTCTTTATTTCAGGGTACTTCCAGTTAATGAAAAAAAATCCGAAAATTACCATAGACTACTCTTATCATGGCCTTCAATCCATGTCAGTTTGAGCCGGATCAGATAAGGTTCCAGGGACTTAGAGTAAAAAAAACCATTTTTGACCCTCCAAAGTAAATTTTTGTTGTTTTACTAATTTGTGAATTTTGTCCAACATCCGAATCACAAAAATACTCGAACCAGGTATCAAAATGACGGGAAATTATTCTATTTTTATAATCTGGAAGAAGATTTGAGATTTTATGTGCCGTTTTTTGTTATAGCCGGTTTTGGTAAATATTAGGTGGCGAGGCTAGACCACCACACCCGTGGGGCTAAATGCACCACCCTTATTTTACAAGCCAAAGACGTTTACAACAATCGTGAATGGCTGGAAAATGATGGACAATGATATTCAATGAAGTTTGAGAATGATATTTTTCAAAAAAGCTGGCTTAATTACCAGATTATCAAAATTACTGAATAAGGGAAGTCTCTTGATGCGATACTATTAATATCCTCTTGGAGCCTAAATTATAGTAATATTTTGATTTTAGAGAAAGTTTTAGGCTGTAAAAAAACTGTTTTTTTAGGCTTAAAATTACTGAATTTTCAAAGCCTTGCCCAAAAACTCATAAATTATCCTCAAATGGATCAATCTGAGTTTTTGATCATAAAAGAATTAAATATTTCAGGATTAGAGCCTAGAAAGGTGGTACTTACAGTGGTGCGTTTAACCTCACCATGAGGCTAAACGCAACAAAATTTTAATTTTCGAAAAAAAATGTCAAAAAATAGTAAATTCTAGAATTTTTACAAAGTAATCAGTAAAATAGAAATTAATGTTCCTCACCATCTCCAATTATCTTTTGCTAAAAAAAATTATTTGGAAAAAAATTATGAACACTTGAAAAATGATGGTGCGTTTAGCTTTTAGCATCATTTCTCCTCTACTTATCAACCGACCCTTTTTAGACGGTGCACACTCTGGTAATTTTATTTTAAGTCAAGTACCGGTTAGTCTACCAGTATTACTTGTCCCAATAGAGTAATTAACGATGACGTCAGAAACGTCAAAAACACAGGACAAAGATGGCGATTTGAATGACCCTTCAAAAAATGATTCAATGAAAAACTTGACTGTCAAAATTTTCCACCAAAGGAAGTCAGTTTATTTCCCAAGTTATTTACTCTATAGTTAACAATAATGGTTACATTAAAAAACAAAAAAACAAAACTATTGTAATAACGCTGTGACGAACATTCAAGATTTTTCAGAAATGGGGAATGACATTTCTTGGCGTGGATTTTCTCTCGGGGTTTCTTCAAAAAAAGGGTTTAAATTAGGGTTTCCCAAAAGCCTACAACCAGCTACAGGCAGATTTGGTACGTCATATATTTTGGTTCCAAATTGTTTTATTTAAGGTTAAGGATGGGAAGAACGTTCTGAGCACGTCATGGGCATTTCTTTTTAAAGAAGATTCTGAAAATTTTGCCGACTTAGCGTTCGTTCTGAAGAGACTAGTATCTTCTAAAAAATATCACGCTTTCGCATTTCATAACGGTATTTCTATTAACCGTCGCGTTCCCAAGAGGGACAAATTTGTAGCAGAGCAAATCTTAGTTTGGTTTTTTAGCTGTAATTTCCTTATTTTTGAACTAATTTAATTAGTGAAAGACCGGCGCAACGGGTTGTCACTTAGCTTTCAGGAGTCTGATATCATTCCCGAGATAACAAATTTGTCCCAAGATATTATTTTTATAAAAAGCTGTTATAAAGTTGTGAAAATTGCCCTGAAATACAATACTCTTTCAGTATAATGCTCAACTAATTTAATAATTGATAAATTACTCTGCTAGTCTGGAAATAGAATTTACGGGACAAAAATCTACGAATTCTTAGATGTTAGTTAGAAAAATTATAGGAACAATGAACTTTATAAAATATTTTAAGTAGTGTTCCTAACATTCTGATACAATATTTAAAAACAGAAAACCGCCCAAGGGAACTGCATGAATCTAGAGATTCAAATCTCTAGTCTGGCTGGTTTTTAGTAAAGGGCGTTTATACCTTCGTTTGTGACAGTAAATAATTTTTACCTACATTTTCATAAGACGAAATATTATGAGTGAACATTGGATCTCTACGAAATCTGCCTTTTGGTTATAAGCTTTTGAGAAAGGGTAATAAATCCCTTCAATTTTAAAAGGATTTTTACTGAAATTATTAATTCAAAGGAGTCTATATAGATCTAGAAGGGAGCTCATATTTACAACTTGACAAAATGACAATTTTTTTCTAGAAATATAGATTTTGACGATAGAAAAATCATGATCCACCTTCTGTCGGCGAAATTTGGATTCATTCGAGGACAAATTTGCTTAAAATATTCGCAATTCGCCAGTTTTTGATTAAAAAAAATTTAAGNATTTTTTTCTAGAAATATAGATTTTGACGATAGAAAAATCATGATCCACCTTCTGTCGGCGAAATTTGGATTCATTCGAGGACAAATTTGCTTAAAATATTCGCAATTCGCCAGTTTTTGATTAAAAAAAATTTAAGTCGTAGTTACGCATTGTTGATAAGGTTTTCAGTAAGGATTCGTTGAGAGATTATTAAATGTTTGAATGGTAAGGCCAGGAGAAGAACTGGAAGATCGCAACTTCCACTTCTTCTGTTGACCTAACCGCATTGACTTTTTTCAAAGTGTCTCGACGGATTCATATCCAGACCTTTAAAACCTACCTCGAACCACCATGACAGACAACTTTTGATCGAAATTGGCAATCTGCGAATGTTTTTTACAAATTACTCAAGGAAGGATTCAATCCTCAAATTTTGCGAAGTAGTATTTTTTGATCAGGGTCTGCAAATATGAGCTCCTCTCTCTCTAATATGAATTTTTTGAGTACCAGCAATTCAAATAATGCTTCAAAATATACAATGTAATTTGTTATATAACTAAATCTAATCTTGCTGTTAAAGCTATTTTTGTGGTCTATAATTGTAAACTCCAATGGACGAAGACAAATATTTAAATAAAAATAATTATTATTCAAAAATTAGTACAAAAAGTCGCTAAGAGCTCACCTCATGTGCCGGAACTCCAGCAGCCAGTTTGGCCACGAGCATCTGAAAATAAAGATAACGGGAATTATTATCAAAAACATCAAATTCTGTGAAGTGAAAGTGTTCAACAAAAGGACCGGAAAAGGATGTTGATGTGAACAGTCCTCTTTCAAATAAAAATGTTTTTTTTGTATAAAATTAATTGATAGCTGGAAATTTCTAAATAAAGAAAATTGGAATGAGCTCAAACAAGACTTCAGTTTCCAATATCCTTTAAATTAGCATATTAAAATAGATTTTACCTGATGCACTTTGATAAAATGACGTAAAGATTTTTGGCAGTAAACAAGATCCTCCTTCAGCTCATTATCTATATCGAACGCTATCATCTTCTCCCTAAAATTACTATTTGCCATTAACATTACACTTTAATTACCTTTATTTTACAATTAAAACAATTTTAAGGAAATTGAAAAGTTTCTGGTGTCTTTTGATCGCGTTTTAGCAATTGAAATGAAGTTAGCCGCTTTCCTCTTGACAGCGCTGTGAGACGGTAACGGACAAAAAAGGATTTTGCATTTGATTTTCCTCCCTATTACACGAAAATTTAAATTTAAGCCCGGACAGACTACAAATGATTACTACAATTACCAAAATGATCATCTAAATGCATAAAATCTTCATTATTTTGCGGCAAATTATACTACCCTTTTTGGAGAATTGTTGTTTACATCAAACTACACTTTAAAATAGGAAGCTATTATACGAAAATCGTTATTTAACTATTCTGAACCTTTGTAACACTTCTTAATTCCTTGAATTATATTATTAGATCTTAATTTTAGAATTTTTCAGGCAAATACAAATTTTTTTAAGCGTGAAACTCAAACTTCAACCCATCAGCAGACAATAGCGCCAATTTGTTAAATTATTTTTGACAGTCCGTTTTGCAGGGCTCAAACATTCAAAAACGTAACGATGTAACGTCAAAACAATCAAATGTTTTTTTTAATATCTTCAAAATTATCGTTTAATTTTACATCATATCATTGTTTTCTATTATTTCATAAATTTTCCATCCAGTTTATTCAGTTTTCCACATCAAAACAAAAGATAACGTTACAAAATTCAACAAAATTGTAACGTGACACATTGTATATTACCAAGTCCCGGCAACCCTGAATTTTACTTTTTGACAGTCCGGCCGACATTTTTTCATCGCTGAACATTTTTCACAGAAAAATATCCAATAACACATTTGTAAGCTTTTATTCTTGTTAAATATTATTTTGTTTCATTAATAAACTTTAAATTGGTTCAAATAACATGAATTTGTTGACATTTACTAGTTTTTATGTGAAGAAAATTGACTATGTAATTCATGATTATTACATAATTTTTCGTATCTTTGCAGAAAAAATGTCTTTCACAATCAGAAGTGCTCGTCTTTTAACATCCCGTGCCGTTCGTATGGTACAAACACGAGGATATGCTGATGAGATGGCATTTACCTTTGCCGCCGCCAACAAAGTCTATTATGACGCCGCGAGTGTCAGACAAGTGGATGTCCCTTCCTTCAGTGGAGCCTTTGGTATCTTGCCAAAACACGTTCCAACATTAGGTTCGTATTCCTGATTTTCATAAGAGCTCTTTTAATGATGTTATTTTGTAGCCGTACTCAAGCCAGGTGTCGTCACAGTTTACGAAAATGACGGAACACAAAAGAAAATCTTTGTCTCCAGCGGAACAGTGACCGTAAATGAAGACGCTTCAGTTCAGGTTCTTGCTGAAGAAGCACATCCAGTTGAATCTTTAGACTTATCTGCAGCTAGGGAAGTTTTGTCGACTGCCCAAAACGAAATGTCGTCGGCATCAACAGATACTGTAAGCTCAAAAAGCCTTTTAAAAAAATATCTCTAAATTTCATTTAATTTAAAGGCCCGCGCAGAAGCCAGCATCGCCGTCGAAGTTGCTGAAGCATTGGTTAAGGCTGCCGAATAAAAAAAAATTGTTAAAAACTAAACTTAATTCAAAAAATAATAATAAAACTTGATAGAATATTGTGGAAAGAATAAAACAAAGAACTTAGTTAACAAATTCATATTGAAAAACTTTACAGTAATAAAAGCAGTGTCACGGTCACCATTCTTTCAGGAACAAACACGAGGAAGAAAACAACTGGTAAGAATTTTCAGCCTTTCTATTGGTGGTTGGTTTGGCGTAGTTAGATTTACTCCTAAAAATTTTGGCATCATAGACTCAATTTGCTTAGGAACTACTAGACTCTAGATAGTTGGTCTAGATTCATATCATATAATCTTAGTGGAGCCAGAAGCAAAATTCATAAAAGACGTAAGCGTTTCAGAAGTAAAATTTTTGTCGCAGACGCACTGTTTTATTCCGAGTTTTAAGTTAATTTAAAATACTTTAAACTTTTAGGAAAAATCGGGAGAAAATTATAAATTGAACTTTATTTCAAATAATAAACAGTTTATCTATCCTGGCAACAAAAATTAAGCACTAGGTATAATTCTCAACTTCATCTTGCAAAGCCTTGATTTTAGCAGCAAAAGCCTAATCTTCGTCATGAGCGAATTTATTGAAATCGACAAGTTTACCCTGCGGAAAGTCTGCTCACAGTCTACACTTGGAGACAGCGTGAAGACTGTGTGCAGACTATCAGTTGATCGAGTCCAGAAAGTGTGCAGAAAAGTGTGAAGGAAACATATAGAGTGCAAATAAACATTTTTCATTTTCCGTTCCGTTCCACTAACACATACATAGTTCTGAACAGTGTTGTGTATAAAAGCGATTTGCAATACCTACGGCGAGTGTTTTCGACTCGTTCAGAAATTTGTGATTATTTCGAAAAATATTAGGATTGCGGATGAAAAAAATATGTAAGGTAATCTTTTTATTTATTCTTTATGCGGTAGTGATATTTTTCGCAATAAAACCCATTATAAATGATAAATAAGGCATGAGTGCTCAGAAAAGGTCCAGACTTTTGAAATCTGAACTGTCCACACACTTTCCGTAGGGTAGGGGCAAATTTCGAAGATTTCTTATACAAACGATGGATATACCCCCGTTCGGTCGAAAGTCGTTCGGTCGAAGGCCATCCGGTGGAAGGCTGTTTGGTCGAAAAGTCGGTCGGTCTAAAGTCTTATCTCCCTCAATCCTTAATTGGCCCCAATTAACCCTTGTCTTTTTCAAGCTGGTGCTGGCAACCATATGCCAGACGGGTTTAATGCTGATTTGTCCCTTGAACTGTATTTTTATTACATGCTATCGAGATTTCCTCTAAAATATACTCACCTCTTACTTCAGTTATTCCTTGTGTCCTCAAATTGCCAAGAACTAAATGAACATCCGTTCCACCACATGAGTGGACTCAGCATCACATGATGTTTTTTCAATTTCAAATTGAGTTCCCATTAGTGATGTGAGTTGAGTGAGCGTATCGCCGATGTATCGATAAGTATCGATTCGGGCCGTCTCGCCAATACGATATGCGTATCAGACTTTCAATGTATCGATATATCGTTAATATTTAAAAAAATAATTAGAA
>JXPH01038070.1:0-10358 GCA_001014845.1 Mochlonyx cinctipes | reverse complement strand
GCAAATGTCTGGATCTGGCACCGCTGCTTCCCAGTCAAGCTTTCAATTTCATTTGACAACATACATTTGGCATGTTTTTCAAGCTTGTATCCGAACGAAACTAGGATGTTTAGTGAAAATTAATGCCATNATTTGACAACATACATTTGGCATGTTTTTCAAGCTTGTATCCGAACGAAACTAGGATGTTTAGTGAAAATTAATGCCATTACTTATTGTCAACGAGAATTTGTCTTCTTGAGCGTTGTGCAAACATTAAAATTACCAGAAGAAAATTCAATCACTTAACTTTCATGTAGGACCTTGGTTAAAACATTGCAAATTGTCAAAGAAGATTTTGAACTATGTTTATATAGGTGTCTGTTACCAATCTAAACTTTTTTTTACCACTTTCAATGCTGCTAATTGGCCATTGTGGTGTAATGTATATATTAAGATTTGAAAGTATTGAAGATATTGCAGCGATATGCTGTGAAAAATATGACAGATCATAAACAAGTCTGTGAAAGGAAAGCAGGATTTCCAATTGAAATAGGCACATTGTATACTCTTATTATTTTTTCCAAGTCTGTATAGAGTACTAAGAGTTTCTTGTATAGGGTAAAGTCACCAATGATGGAAAAGTGTGTGTGAGTATGGAAAAGTAGTTCACGGCATCATTAGTCGTAAACGTAAACCTGTCTTTCCATAGTTGAATCTTAAAGTTTCCAGTATTACCATCTAGTATTAGTGACCTTACCCTATGTACATATTATTTTATATGTTTATTTTTTGTGATTAACCAGCCAAACATCAACAAGAGACAAGTAAATGAAAGAAAATATCAAACATAGCACGTACTTTACTCGTGTCTGTATAACTTTCGGAATAAATGACAAAAACAAACCACCTACACACATATCTGCCATACTCAAAAGCGAACTTTATTTTTTCATTACTTTTCCGTATCATCTTCAGTTTTGTTTCATCTCTACAAAATATACATCGACATCGACAAGCTTGTAAGTAACAGGAAAAACAAAAACAAACTATGGTTGATTGCATAATGTATATAGCGATTGGACATATTTTAGCATGCCTTTAGTGTAAACAGGGTGAATCAAAGTTGTTCGTAAGTCATTAATCTATTAATGAATCACCATATCCTCCCACAATAAAGACGTATTGAAATAGAATTTGATATTCTGTTTCAAGGTTAATTACTTTACGATCACAATGCGTATCAATGACTTTTAAACTATGGTGTTGGATGAGAGAAAAAACAGTAGAAAAAGGTGACACCAAAACAAAACAGCATAAATAAACCTTCAAGTATATTTAATTTAATAATTCTAGTTTTTATCATGAAAGTTAACTTTTTTACATCTATACTTGTATTTTATATTTTATTTCTTGAAATTACGGTACTTTTTTCGTGTGATTACTCTGCCTTTTACGTTATGTACACCGCGTAACCTTTTTCTTCATCCAAATGAAATATTAACGTGTTTCGGCTTTTTATTTAAAAATCATTTTGTTCGGAATGAAAACTGAGGGTAACCTTCACTCTGTACTCAATAACTATAATCTAATCAAGAAGCTCTTAGCTGCCCCATAATTGTTTTATTAGGTGGCCATTTTCAGTGAAAGTTTGATGAGGTATCATGACGAAACGGTAATAAAGCAGCAAGGTTTCTGTTATGTGTGAACTTTTTTACAATGCAATTAATCAGTGTCTTTTATTGTTCAGAAAGACCAGTGATTATCTAAATTTAGCGCGTCCCATATTTCGCCATTCAGTCATCAGATTCAAGTTTAAGATTGAATAAACGTAATTTTCGCTTGACCACACAACTATAACTACATGGATTGGGTCATTATTTATTTAATTTTATTGCAGCCATAAATTATTTTCATTCATTTGTAACAAAATTGAAGAAAATGCCGCATAAAGACAGAACTGTATAAGAAATATTGTGTTATTGTGTTTCTGGCGCTGTTAACAAAATGGCACAGATGGAACTACTGCCCACCACGATTCAAGTTTGAAGGCTCCACAAATGTTTCATCCAACTTTCTTCACCTTTGAGTCAATTCCACACTTCAATTTTGATAATATGGTTGAGTGCCATATGTTTTTCAGGATTTGGATTGATTTTCATAAATTTTTAAATTAGTACAACATAGCGGCCATCTTGATTTTTAATATGAAATTTGCAGAAAAACGAATATTTAGCTTTTTAAATGCTGAACTACACTAATGCAGTATGTAAGATGATAATGAGCATAAATACTCTGAAAATGTTGCATACTTATTCATTATTGAATTATGTTCAAAATAGAAATAATTGCTATTGAAAATATGGTGTCCGAGGTCATGTCTTAGAGTGCCCAAACAGGTTTGTGTTTTCTCAGAGAAGAATAATTTTATCCCGAATTTTGGACAAGCATTCTAAAACGAAGTATATTTTGAACCATTTTGGCGAGGAACTTTGAGAAAACATTTCGCAAAAGCTTTAAAATAAGAAAATTGTGGACATTTCCAATTGCTTAAAAACGCAACTTTTAAAGGGTAAAAAATGACAAATTTTCCATTAATTTTTTTTAACCGCAATAACAATTTTAAATTTCTTAATCATCATATTGCAAAAAAAACATTCTAAAAGACATTTTTATGGTTTAAGAGTATGAAATTTCTATTCCGTTTTAGAAATATTGTAATTTTAGTGCCAATGTGTGGGAAATGTACGGAAAATAGGAGTCCAACAATAGCAGTCTGCAAACTCTGCACAAACTCATACTCTACAATCCATCCATCCATAAGCAATCTAAAGTAATGACAATATATTTGCTGTGTTTAGTGCTAATTTGAAAGCAAATTTCTTAATATTTCTCAAAAATGCCCCACAGATTCTGAATGTTTTTGAGATTAAATAATTTAATTTAACAACATGTTGAAAATTCTCTTGCTCTTGCACCAAAAAATTAGTATTGCATCAATGACCCTTGAAATAACCAACACAACTCTGAAATTTATAAATATTCATTTCAATTCTATTTAAATCAAAGAATTTGTTAGTAAACAATGCCAATGAGGTGGAATAAAATATGAGAGCGGAGAGCATAAAATGAAATATAAATTGAAACTGCAAAAAATAATAAAAATAAACAGTATAGTGACCATTATTACATCAATTCAACACAATTCTGCTTAACTTTAAATGAAACAATTAGTCATTAACTTTGAGTTCTCGAAAACAACATTCAACCAAAACTAAACCATAGGCACATGACATGAAATATAAATGCAGTATTTAAATATTGTATCGATTTTTATATTTGTTCAGTTAATGGTTTACATTTCAATGAATTTGCAGTGTTCTGAATATTATTCTTAACATTATTTTATTGTAGTTATTTATTTTTTTGCTATATCTGAGCAGAGCTCTGTCACCAACAGGCACGGCAATATAATTTGTTTTTGGTTAGAAACGAAGGTCGACTATTTTCATACGTTATGACTCGTAAAAAAGTTACAACAGCCTCTTTCTGAAAATTTAAAAGCGAAAGTCATTTTCAGACGTGTGCACTGACTAACAACTTTCACAGAATCTCATCATAGACTCTGAAAATGAAAGTGATTGATCGCTAATCTACTGGACCATAATAAAGTAAAAATGATACAACGAAATAATTTGTTTTGTTTTGTATTAAAAAATGATAATATTTTGTGCCAAAATGCCAAAATTCAATTTTATTTAATTCATACATAAGAAAGAAAATGAGAAAAAATAAGTAGAAGTAGTTGAATGTCAATTCGCATAAAACACGACATTTCAAGGTTATTTTGGGTATCCAAGCATAGAGTGTTTAGTATATGAAAATAAGTTTTCGGAATATTTCTCTATCGCGTTCTTAAAAGTGCTTTAAGGAATCGATAAATTATGTCTTTAATATACTATGATAAATTGAGAGATCATAGCTCAGCTCGGCGGCGCCTCCATGTTGAAATGAACCGAGAAAATATAAAATGGCCAACTTTCAATTCCGACATAATTTAAATTGCAGAAACGTGATAATTTAACAATCACTCCAATCGAAATTATAATCAAATATAATCACAAATGATACATTATTTATTTATTCTCGTTTCCATTCAATTTGAAAATTTTTCATTATGATAATTTAACTTTATATTTATTTTGCATACAAATTTTCTACTTTTATGATGTTGTTTTTGTCTCTCAGAGATCAATGTTCTTTGTTTGCATTTTTCATTGTACTTACACATCGTATTGAGTCTCATTGCGAGAGAGATCTTGGAAATTTTTCAGGGAAATTGATGAGACGATGGGTGGTTGTGAAATGGAAATGCGAGCGGTTTTTTGGTTTTGAGTTTAAATTAATTATATCTAAATGAGTGTATATTTTACATCAAACTTGAAAATAATGTGTAGAAATCTGCAGTAAATATCGATATAAAATAAATTATACAGGTAAAGAATAGTAAATAAACCTTTTATAATTTCGTTATGTACAGTTAAATGGTATTAAAGATTTAATACTGTGATGCAACGAATTAAAAGAAATAACGAGTTTTATTCATTTCCGAATGATATTTATATTTCTTTATAGTTTTATGGTCACGTTGATCTTCAGTGTACTAATGTAGGTTATTGAAGAACAAAATAATGGAAGAAGTGTATTTTTTTACTTTAAAGCTCACATGGAAGTATAAATGTCAAATTTTGAACTTCTCAATAGCTAAAATGCAACAACTACTCTTGTACTACTCAAATACTAACTATACATACATCTTGTCCGGCCCCAATAATACTCATATTACTTAAATTGTACTCAAACGGCACCAATACTACGCGTTGATTCACTTTAAGAGCAATTGCTGTGTGCGTCCAAATTTTGGAAAATGACTGAACTACACTCCAAACTAATTTAGGCATTTGTCAAACAATTCCTATGTCAAATCCTTTGGAATAAGATGGCATCAACGATTACTAACATCAAATTATAGCGGCAGTGCTAATGTAGCATAAACAGTATGGAGATGAAAAATAGGTGATGTAAATTTGGATGGATCGCCCGTGTGCTACGAAGGGGAGAAACGGAACTCGAATCAGTAGCCGAAGAAGCTTTGGAGTACTGCTCTCGGGAAGGAACTACATTCAGAGGCAGGCCAATCGCCATTTCATGAATTTTTGGCTTCTTTTGCTGACATAAACCAATCGTAGAACAAGGTTTTTCGATTTTGCTATTTTTGTGAAAAAATGTATGGCCAAAAATTTCAAATGGTCATAACTTTTGAATGTAGGATTTCCAACAGTGCTCGCCAGACTCTATAGATCATTGCCAAGTCATTCGGGTTGGGTACATTTTTTTAAATCTAATATTTTTTCTCAACAAACCTGTGAGGTGATGTTATAGCAACCGTTAAGAGCCGATTCACAACCATTAATTTATAGGATCTTCGTTATCAAACTCGATTTCCAGTAACTGAAAGCCGATTCACATAGTTTTTTTTTCATTATTGACAGGCATTAATTGACGAGCATTGATTGGAGGGGCATTATTGACCGCTGCAATTGAACAAAAAATCTATGTGAACAAGCTCTGCTGAGTGAGCTGGAGGCTGGAGCTCAATTGCTTCAGAGTGCAATGGATTTTTGGCTCACTTCCATTGACAGAATTTCTGAAAGTGAGCTCTAAACTTCCTTTCTCAATAATAATATATCGTATATTCTAGGGTCGAGGCCTGCACTGCTTGTCGCAAAAAAGTCGTTATCACGATAATTTTAGTGTTTTTATTTTCACAATATACAACAAACAATAATTTGACAGCTGCAAACACAATATGTACCAATATACGGTACAAAAATAGACGCTGCGTCGGTATTGTGACTGTGGCTTAACAAATTGACGCTACGGTCGACTTGCATATATTTTTCGCAAAATACTCGCAATACGGCCGAATCCATAATTTTATCACATACAGTTATTTTTATCGAGTCACGATATTTTGTTTTTACTTGTTGGAAAAAACATAAACATAATCTATTAGAAAATATGATAACTTGCCAGATAACTAGTATAGCATGAGTATAACTTAGCAAAATTCAGGAAAAGTTAAAAAAGTTGTTTTCCCATTTTCATGTTTTTACATTTACGGTTCTTATGCGAATAGCGGCAGTCTGGTGGGATGCTATAATCCTCAAGACCTTTTACGTTTGCTTTCTCTGTCTCTGCTATACTTGAGCTCAGTATTAATCCTCGTACCAATATTGAGGAAGTGCTGGTTCTTAACTGGCTGCGTTGACTGAACTTCGTTACAGAGTGTTCCCATCACTTATTCAGTTGTCATCTTAAGCATACAAGATATTCCTAACCTTAGCCCTTTGCAGTGGTAGACATGAACATCTTATTGGTTTGCTCGCGAGTTCTTTAGATATTCTACTATAATACAGCCAGTCGTACTACCCAAATCTTTCAAAATCTCCTAATTATCGACAATTTAAAAAATTACTTCAGTCAGTATTTGACAATCTTTTAGGAACCTTTGATAATCTTTGACAATATTTATGATTTTATGGAACGATGAATGGCCGCCTGCCTTTTAATTATAAGGTAATAAAAGCTCCTTTGAATTGAATTATGTACATAAACTTGTCAAAAATTTTGTGGTGTTTAATTTGTTTTTGTATACGATTTTGAAGCTTTTTTGTGTTTTTTAACTTAAGGAAATAGGAAGCATCAAATACATGCTTTGAAAAGTAATTAATTACTGTTTAAACCCATTATTTCTTTCTCTATCCGCAAATCATGAAACATGATTGACTGATTTATGTTCGTTGAAAATGGTTGCGACTCTCGCACGAGATCATCAGATCATCCCATTTCAATTTCTCGCATGAAATGCTTACACCGTAATATATAAAGCTGAAGTTGTGTTGTAGATTCATATATCAAAAACAATTTGTGATTTTTATGGTTCTGCGTGCTTTCTAAGGTTAGTCCAATCCACCTTTGCTACCTCATTTCATGCGCGATCTCGTGTTAAAATAGGTAGAATAAGTAGACAATCAAAATAAAATAATAATAATAACATTTTCCATTTCAAATCATATGAAACTTATAAAAAAAATTGTCGGATTGCATAAAAAATATACATTATTACGTACCTATCTTGTAAACAGAAATGAATCATCGCGATATACAATCATAACCAATTTTTCAGAATGTGTATATGAGATTTTTAATTTAATAATAATCTCATAACAAAAATGAAACAAAAAGTGTAGCAGTCATAAATAATAGCTATAATTGTGTATTTTTCTTAATTATTCAGATGGGTGACGTTGATCCAGAAACATTACTAGAATGGCTGTCTATGGGCCAAGGCGATGAACGAGATATGCAGCTGATAGCACTGGAACAACTATGCATGCTACTCTTGATGTCAGATAATGTCGATAGATGTTTTGAAAGGTATTTTATTTAATTTTCCTCACTCCTTACGTAATTAAATTTATTAATTGCCTTTTCATTCGTTCCAGTTGCCCACCACGTACGTTTCTACCAGCGTTGTGTAAAATATTTTTGGATGAATTAGCGCCAGAAAATGTTTTAGAAGTAACAGCACGTGCTATCACGTATTATTTAGATGTATCTTCAGAATGTACTCGTCGTATTGTAGCTATTGACGGTGCTATCAAAGCTATTTGTAATCGTTTAGTAGTAGCTGATTTAGAAAGTCGCACTAGTCGCGATTTAGCCGAACAGTGTATAAAAGTATTAGAATTAATTTGCACCCGAGAGGCGGGTGCAGTTTTTGAGGGAGGAGGTTTGAATTGCGTGCTCTCGTTTATTCGCGATAATGGATCACAAATTCATAAGGACACATTGCATTCAGCGATGGCTGTGGTGTCTAGATTGTGTACAAAAGTGGAACCGCAAGGAGCGAATGTGCAAACGTGCGTTGAAAGTTTAAGTACACTGTTGCAGCACGAAGATACGATGGTGGCTGATGGTGCGCTTAAATGCTTTGCTTCAGTAGCCGATCGCTTCACAAGAAAAGGAGTAGATCCTGCACCCTTAGCCGAATACGGACTAGTTAAAGAATTATTAAATAGGTTAAGTAATGCTGCTGGCCCTATGGCTGCAGCATCTAGTGTCTCAGCCACGGTAGCTGCCAATAATCAAGCAAATCAGGAAGCCACATCTGCCGCCACTCAACCGGCTACTGGTCCTCCCGCTCCTCCTCCTCCCCCACCAGCTAAGACACAATCAACAGAACCGAGCAGGTCCAGCCAATCTATAGCCACCACAATATCACTTTTGTCCACGTTATGTCGCGGATCGCCATCAATAACGCACGATTTGCTTCGCTCTAATTTACCTGAAGCCATGGAGCGGGCATTCAAAGGGGATGAGAGATGTGTGCTGGACTGTATGCGACTAGCTGATTTAATATTATTGTTACTTTTTGAGGGTAGGCAGGCGTTGGGGCGTGTTGGAGGATCTCAAGGGCAGCTGACACCAAGGGTACGTCGAGCGGATTCGAGCACAGAGCGAACTCATAGACAATTAATAGATTGTATTCGGAGTAAGGATACGGAAGCTTTAATCGAGGCTATCGAGTCTGGTGGCATTGATGTCAATTGTATGGACGATGTTGGACAAACATTACTGAATTGGGCATCTGCTTTCGGGACATTAGAAATGGTCGAATTTCTGTGTGATAAAGGTGCCGATGTGAATAAGGGGCAGCGTAGCTCATCCCTACATTATGCAGCTTGCTTTGGACGTCCTGGAATCGCAAAAGTGTTGTTAAAGCATGGAGCAAACCCTGATTTGAGAGACGAAGATGGTAAAACTCCTTTGGATAAGGCGAGAGAGCGTCCAGATGAAGGACACCGGGAAGTCGCTTCGATATTACAATCGCCCGGAGAATGGATGACTTCAGCAACTCGTGCTGACTTGAAGAGTGATAACGCAGAAGATGGTAATAACGAACCAAAGGGGGATCCTGAAATGGCTCCAGTCTATTTGAAATTCTTTTTGCCCATTTTCTGTAAAACATTTCAAAGCACCATGTTGGCGAGTGTAAGGAGATCTAGCTTAGGTAACATATAACATAATTATTATTAAACGAGTGTGGTAAGAAGAATGTAATTTTGGAGATTATTGTCAATTTTCGGCAATGTTGCACAATCTTCAAAAATTTTGAATTTTTTTACAATCATTTTAAAATCTTGGCAACACAAACGTCCTTCTGCTTACTTACCTACCTCTTTTAATTAAATTGACTAAAAATAAAATTAAAAAATACATTTTTTGGAATAGGTTTAATTAAAAAGATGATTCAGTACGTGCAACCGGATACTTTATCAAAATTGTGCTCATCAGATGAACCACATTCAAACAAAGATCCAAATTTAGGCACACTATTAGTTGAAGTTGTCGCAAGCGTCTTGGATAATGAGGTAATTTTTGAATAAATATTTTGAGCGAAAAATCATTTCCAAAATAAGTCATTTAGGCATAGAAAGTACTTTTTTATTACTCGATAATAATAAAGTAAACTTAAATGACTTACAGATCAGCTACAGTTGGCCATCGCAACAGCCGGCAATTAGTTTAATGAGTACATGTAGTAATAATAACAGTAATGTACTAAAGAATATGAATTGTGGTGAGAAGGTTGGGAAGCTTTTACAAAATATCAAGCAGAGACAAAGCTCGAATCGTTGTTACATAATACCGCCGTCACCGGCCAACAACAATTTTAACAACAGCAATCAAATCAATTGGTCAAATTTGAAAATTGCGGTAATGGTTTTGTATTTGATTTATATTTTCTATCATTTAATTTATTTTTTCTTCATTTTGATTGGCACTACATTGCATAATAATAATGATAATGTTTTAATTTATATTGTTTCTTCTTTTTAACAACTTTTTAACCATATTTTGTAAATGTACTAAAAATATATCATACCATTAATAATTTTTAATTAATTTAATTAATAAAACTAGTCTAGTTATATTAATTGCAATGTAGTAGAAAATATAAAAATAATTGATTTCATTTTAACACAATTTTCAATCTAGTTTTTTTTTTGAAAGCTTAACTTTAAAATCAAAAGAGAGAAAAAAATACAAAATTCTATCATTAGAATGACCAATTGGTATTGATTGTTGTTTATGTCTTGTTTTTGTGATTTATGTTTATTTTCAATTTTAAGTTGCTTCCGCACCGTATTATAAACTCTTATATTCTGAAAAAACAGTAAAATTACTACACAGAGTAAAGAGAGTAGAAGTATTTCAGCAAAATTGGTCTAATTTTAAGACATTTTAGAGTT
>JXPH01038067.1:0-14946 GCA_001014845.1 Mochlonyx cinctipes | reverse complement strand
CATAGATATTTTTCGGTTATCCTCTTCTTCTGCTACTTTGTGGGTTGTACATAAGCTCTTGTTGACTTCTTCGGGACTTTGCTTGAGAGTGTGCCCAATACAAGAAAATTTTCTCCTATGTATCTCAAGATTGATATTCTTCTGTTCAGTTCTTCGCACCACAATTTTGCATTGGTAATGCGGCGTGGCCAAAAGATACGTAAGGTTTTGCGAAGACAACGGTTGACGAAGATTTGTAGTTTTTGTTTTATGTCCTCTGTAAAGAGCCAGGTCTCACAACTATATAACACACTCTAAGAAAAAAGTACTGATTAATCAGTAGTCTTAAGGTATTTTGAAGAAAAAGTGGAATTATGGATTTATGTATAAACAGCCCTTACTGATTTATACATAAACCGCATTTTATAGGATAATAAGTCAAGATTTGTGTCGACATATTGACATAGAGTCGACATCGATCGTCATGATATCGACACCGAGTCGACACGAAGTCAATATCGAGTCGACATAGGGTCGACATCGAGTCGACATGGGTGTCGACACAAAATATAAACTACCTTTATAGATGAAAATCAATAAACTCACTTTACGGAAAAATCAATAATTCCGCTTTTTCTTAAGAATGCAGGTAAACTATTGATTAATCAGTATTTTCTCTTCATTTCTTCTATTTCTTTTAAACAATCCGTTCATTCTATTGATAACACTCAGTACTTTTTTCTTAGCGTGCAGTACAGACAGTACGCATGATCTAAATATGTTGATTTTACTTCTGGTCCTATAGTTCAAAGAGCTCCATATACGGTTTAGAACGATGAATGCTGGTGCGCCCTTTTTTATTCCTTATTTCAACATCTTTACCTGCACTACCGTCGTCTTCCATAACAATACTCCCCAGATACTGGAATTGCGGTACTCGCTCTATGGGGTTGTTGGCGAGCATTGGAGGAAGATAGAAGATAGAATACAACATAATATGTTTAAATATTGCATTTTAAAATTTTAACATTGTTTAAAATTAATATGAAAAAGCCCAGGTCCGTTTGAAGCCACAAGAGCTAAGTAAGATTTTTCCAAACCTGATATCATCATAATTTTGAAAAAGACTCAGAATATTCAAATTATCCTCTTGACTAAATTCTTTTTGTGTATAATAATATCAAGATTGACTGGTAATTAACAGCTCCTCCAGAATGAACCACAAAGTGTTGATAACGACATAATTTATCAACCAACAAAAGTACTTTAGAGTATGTATAGGATATGCATCGCCTCAAATGTGTACACACGAGAAACACTTGAGATATTTTACACGAGTTTAAGTGCTTGAACATTGAAAATTATTATGATAGTCGTAGAAAAAACCTTATTACAATCAATAGACACTTTCCTGAATCAAACCGAGAACATACATACAATTCAGAAGGAACGATGATATAATAAGTGAAGTTCATAGTCATAAAAATGTAATATGGGTTTGGAATACAGAGTGGAGTAGGGAGTGGATAGTGCTTGAAAATCTATTTTTAAATCCTAACCATTATAATCGTTCGATAGCAGCAACCATAAAAAGTGGAAAGAAAAAGATGCTGTACGTGGAAATGATGATAAGGTATGTATTAATATTTATTTAACGGGGTTGTAGGTAATTCAAATTTTTATTGAAATTGAAATTCAATTTTATTTTTGGAATATGATGGAGGATAGTTTGAAAACTTTTATAATCCCCCGTGTCACATTTTAGTGAAAACCAATTTGCTGATGTCAATTGCAATAATTTTTTGCCAAGCTTTTCATAAAACTTTTCACTCGACGTTTTTTTTCCTTTATTCAATTCTAAAGTTGAATTTCAGTCGATAAAACTTTTTAATTGGTTTCCTCATGCAGAATTTTTTGCCATTCATTTAGTTAATAAATCAACCTCATTGCACAGAGTCGAAAAATTAGAGCAATTTCAGAGCAATTAAGATTTTAACTTGTTATTTTTTCATGAAAAAAAACAATTGGTCTTGCATACTTATCGGGACCTCAGTGCTATACGTAAATGGGAGAAAGAAGTTCAAAAATGGGTACAAAAATCAACATCACCCGACTCAAAAACACGAACTTCGATTTGCCTAAAAATTTGGCAGGAGTTTTTAAAAGACCTTGATTTTCAGTCCAATCGGACAAAGATTTCTGTGGGCTCCCATACAAATCTGGTGACCGTAAGTTTGTTGTCAATTTTTTTCATAGTTTTTTAATAGTGCAATAAGACCTATTGATTTTGAGCTCAATCAGACTGAGGCTTCTGTGGGCTCTCATTCTAATTTTCGTAGNTGGGCTCCCATACAAATCTGGTGACCGTAAGTTTGTTGTCAATTTTTTTCATAGTTTTTTAATAGTGCAATAAGACCTATTGATTTTGAGCTCAATCAGACTGAGGCTTCTGTGGGCTCTCATTCTAATTTTCGTAGCTTTATACCCCTAATTAGCCGGAGGCATAGAAAGATCAGAACGTCCTCCTTAAAGGTATCCCTTTTTACGACGTGACGACGCCAGGAGCAGAGACAAGGCATTTGAAAAATAAAATAGTCCCCTTGGATAACACTCCTAATGAAAACATCTCAAACCAATCTAACGTAATCCTATACTATATAAAGAAACTAGGTCTTGAATCCTAACCCTGGAAACTATAAAAGGCAAACTAGTGGTGCCGGATTGGCCAGGATCTCTATTCTATACGTGTCACTAAAAAGTCAAATTATTCCAAATTTTTGCTAGCATAGTATGGGATGGGATTTTTTAAATCAGGCATAAAAAACTAAACCCAATTTTCCATGATCTGACTTAAGGTAGGTATCCGGTTTCTAGGATGGCTTGAGTAAGGCGGTAATATAGTGTGCTGATCTAATTATCTCAGCTTGGGTCCAGCCAAGTCCAAAGCTTTTAGATGAAGTTCTTCATTAGAGAATTCGACTAAGACTGTCACAGACAGTGGCAAAATTCATGATACATTTTCAAATTTGTGTTGCAAATCAGGAAATATCATGGAATAAGGAATGTGTATATGAGAATGTTCACCAAAAAACAAGAATGTTTATCAAATCATGACAATGTGCATTAAAATATGAAAAGTTGTAATACAGAGACCCTCTATTTTTAGCTAAAACATACAAAATACATTGTAATAGTATTAATCATCATAATCATCACTGACTTCTAATCCATTATCTTATTTGCAGACAGAAAAATTGGAAATTAATTTATTGCTTTAGTAACTAAATTGCTATTAATCCCAAATCGAGAAATAAATTGAAAATGAAACGAAAAATAAATTCCAATAATCAAACATCAATTACGAATTACAGAAACTTTTTCTAGATAAATTATTTTGTATTTACTTTACTTTTCCTTTAAAAACCGTTAAAGTATACTAATTGGTCAAAAAATCGAAATCTCTATTTCACTTTTAAACAAAGTTCGGAATCGATATTTTTCGATTTTTGAGAAATTATTTTCTAATTCTAACGTCGGTTGTCATTATTGACCGATCAAACTGAAACTTTTAGAAACAATTTTAATAATTATAGTCTCAAAAATACTATTGTTTTTGGGCTTAATCGACAAAAGAATACTATGGGCTCCCATGCAAATGTTTGTTATTTCAATGCAAAAATCGAAATAAATGCAGGCAATCAATGTAACGAAAATTAACTATATCCCATGTCAGCCTACGCTATAAAAATCTTTCAGGAATTTCCCAGTCTTGAAGACTGGCAACTATTGTGCCAGTCTTCAAGACGGTGAAATTCCAGGCAACAGGAAAATTTATTGAAATAAATTAAAATAATTTTATGAATACAAATTTTCGGCATGACCGAGAATCGAACTCAAGATCTCTCGCATACTAAGCACGTGCGTTACCACTGTGCTACAGACGCTACGTGAACACATTTTAATTTGTGTGTTTTCGAACAATTTGGTTTCGATTTTTTCCAGGAGATTTTTCCAGACGATTTTTTAAGGCTTATTAAAAAAAGCATGAATTTTCCTGACGAAAATATAAAAACATGGGATTTTAATGTTTTTTTGTCAAAAATCATGAATTTTCCAGACGAAATTATGAAAACGTGGGATTTTAATATATTTTTGTCAAAAAGCAGGGAAATTAGAGACAGATTAAATTTTACTTGATCAAATGGTGGTTTTATCCTGAAACTGGAATTATTTTAGACAGGGTGTTTCCTAAATTTTTTAAAGTCACCAAATTTGAGCCCAATCGGTCAAAAGCTACTATTTGATAGTTAATCGAAAAATTTGAAATAAATTCATATGAAATTTATCGCAAGAGCCAGAGACAATTCTATGTCTCCCTTCAGCATCTTCCTGTATCACCCGCAGGTGACTTTACGTCCCCCTTCAGCATCTTTCTGTGTAAGTCGGACACTCTGAAATTTCTTCATGTGCAAAATTGGTCCAATAAACTTATTTTCAGTAGATGAAAACTGAACAATAATCAAATCATTTGAACTACACCCAAAACATAACAATTAAAGTCTAGAGTATTGTTATGGATCTGTTTATTTTATTATATGGTTAAAGAAAGTCGAGAAACGCTACAGAATAGAGAAAATCTCATTTAAAGTTTTTAGTTTTTAATTCTATTTACTTCTAGCAGACGCTTTAGTAATGTATTTCTTGGATTGATTTGGAACAAAGATTTGAAATTTTTTAATCGAAAGTAGCATTTTTGATTTTCTTTCACCTACCAGCTATACAGCTGTATCGTCTGTAGCAACTTTCATCCAGGAGTCGTTTTGGAAAAGAACTCACGCATAATTCTGATGATGGAGATCCACTATTGAAGGTTTCAGGAACATCAGGTAAAATTTTTTTTTAAATCTTTGACCGAGTGCCTAAACAGTTGGCCATAATCCAATTTAGGGCCCTATAGCCAGTCAATATATCAAAATAGAAAAACATTGTTCTAGGAATAATAGGAAAAAGAATATTAAAGAAGTGGGCCTCCTTAACAAAGTAATTGAATATTTGCTGTAGCCTTTGGATCTGCTCTATCTGGCCTTATTTTTAAGACGATACTGTTCAAATAATATTTAAATGTGTAGCTTATAACTGAAAAATGGCTGGAGTATCGATTTGTAGTAACATTTCTTAGTTAGTTAGTCTTAGTTAGCGCAACCATATTTTTTATTTGTGTATATTTTTAAAATCTATATGTCACGGGCATGGAAATAATAATAATAATAATAAGGCCTATAGGTACCCTATTGGAACCAGGCGAGTCCTCATATTTCAGATAACTTTTTAGGTATTAGTGGACCTACAGCTTATAG
This sequence comes from Mochlonyx cinctipes, assembly GCA_001014845.1. Taxonomy (NCBI): domain Eukaryota; kingdom Metazoa; phylum Arthropoda; class Insecta; order Diptera; family Chaoboridae; genus Mochlonyx; species Mochlonyx cinctipes. The sequence continues at coordinate 9,610 of JXPH01038067.1, read as the reverse complement.
TGGATTCCGAACCACCGCAACTTTAATGGTTATGCTAATGAGTTACCAGCTCATTGAGCCCATCAAGTCATGTTCAGTTTTTATTGCATAAGGAAACTGACTAATATGACATACACACATATACCACCACAATCATAGGTTATATAATTGTAGATGGTAGTTGCCTATTCTAAAGGGATGTTTTGTGCTAACAAACGACTTAAGCTGAACAAATACTGAATTTCCCTCAATGAAAATATAGTTTCATATTTAACAACCTAAATTTTAAGATTTTTGTTTAGATTTTTAATATTAAAGTTGAAAGAAATAGTACAGGGGGACACACGCGTCACTAAGCCAAGCCGGCTAGATGTGGTCCTGGACATTTTTAATCCTCATTGTTTGAAACATTATTTCTGGCAATTAACAAAACAAAATTAACCTGTATAAGTAAACTCTTCTATAAAATTACAAATAAGAATCTATTAAACAGATTTTTCCTCTGAAATGATATGAAAATAACAAATCGCTCCCAAATGCATACTCTCGTTTGCATAATTTTGCTGACAGAAAAATCAGGAAAAAGAACGACAAACTTTTCCATACAAAACAATCCCGTTAATTTATAGTCTTCATTGTTTTATAATTTTTCGTTTTCATCATTCCAGTCCCAGACAATAGAGCCACAGAGTGGATAGAACTCTTCAACGCTTTTCGAGAGGGAAGGGAGATGGAACGAAATGGAACACAATGTGTTGATATTGAATAGAGCCTGATAAAGTCATATTGTTTTTAAAATTATAAAAGCATCATTTCTATGCAAATTTATTAATTAAAATTCTAATTAACTTCATAAATAAATTTTAAAACACCACACTTCACCACAAGATGGTAATTAAATTACATCAGAATTCTATTTTGATTTGCTGTTTTACAATACTCATGATTCCATACTGCAGCAGAAGAAAATAAATAGACTAACTATAATACTGTTTTGTGTTCTCAAATAAAACTCTTATTCTATTAAAATGTACAGAAAAAATATTTTTTTAAATATCAAGTTTCTCAATTTCATTATAAACCCATTCCTGATAAATGTCCATATTGGTGAACAAATGCGGTGATTTATTGATACTGGTTGACCACGTCAATAGTCCTAAGACATATTGCTTCCCATCTTTTTCTGAGATGCATACTAATGGTGATCCACTTAAATCCTTCAAAGATATAAATAAAATTTCAAGTACCTACATATATTTTTTTCTCTTCCATATTTTCCATTCTTTTCTGTACGTTTTATTTCATTTGGTGCATTAAGAATTCAAAGTGACACTTACCACCTCCGCATCAGCATTCTCCGGCAATCCTGCACAAATATTTCCGGGGTTCGCGTACTCTTCATGCACCTTTTCACATTCATCTTGCAAATAAATGCTAATATTTGCAATATTGTAATTAGAGACTTGACTGCAAAACAACAGATAAATTAGTTTAAAAAAAAGCAAATTTCACAGCACAAATTAAAAAATTTGAATTTGAAAATTTTATAGAAATGCAAAAAAGGACATGATTTTGTAGAGCTGTGGAGTTGAAAAAAATACTACACAAAATATCTTTGATTTTGAAATTGACCTTGCAAATAAACGAGGGGCATCTCACGAAAATAATCATTGGACAAATAACAGGAAAAAATCAAGAAAAAATCAAAAATCAATGAAAAATCTGAAGAAATTCAATGCAAGAAAAAAATCACTGTACAAATTTTTGTCCCGTGAACAGCCCCTCGCAAATAAATACTAATAATTGCAATATTGTAAAATTCGACTGCAAACAACAAATACAGGTCAAACTCCATTAATTCGAAGTCGCACGGGACCGACGAATTAAAGGACATCAATGTATCGAGATAGCCATGGAAATGAATATAATGAATAAAATGATCAAATAATGAATTAATTCGAATTATCGGACATTCGAATTAATGGATTCTGACCCGTACCTAAATTAGTTTAAAAATAATCAAATTACCCACAAATTACGAAAATCAAATCAAATGTCCAACCGAAAATTACAAATGGGCAATCGGGTGGAGTGGATTCGCGAAAATGAGAAANNNNTCGCGAAAATGAGAAATTCAAAAACATACCCTCCCCCCGGTCTCAGTGAAACTGATAAACCAATTTTTGTCATTTTGACCTCTTTTTTACAGGACTTTTTTTCCGGTGATGTCAAATTTGGATTCAGCTTCCCAAAACCCCTAAATATCAATTTTTCTGGTCCTAATTTACCCAGTTCAAGATTTTACAATTTTCCTAGTTTTCATACAAAATATTCTGAGGGCCTAACGGTCAATTTGAAATATCTCAAGAACTAGTGATTCGATAAAAATCAGCAAGGGCTCAAAATGTTCGTAAATTAAGTGTCTGCAAGTTTTTAGAACATTTCAAGATGATTGGACCAACAAGAGCTAGTGTAGCTTAAAAAGACCGTTATTTTTTAGCGAAAAGTACAAAATTAAAATGGCCAGCGATGCATAACGGTCAATTCAAAAATCTGAAAATAATCTGAAAAAAACTAGGATGATCCTTGAACCAAATGGTAATTTCGATACAACTCCGCTCCACCCTAATGGTCAACCTAAACTTAATAAATCGGTGCGGTGGCAATCACAGTCAAATAAACTGATAACCCAAAATACACAAAACAGTTGACGATTTGGGCATGTGACTCACATACATCAATAGAAATTTATGAATAGACTATCAAAAATTCACCCTAACCAAAAAAATTACAGAACCAGGAACGGGTGGCTTACTTACAGCAGCACCGAGATCCCAATGTCTTAGAACCAAATTTTGCTTGAAACTGTTCTTGGATGCTTACCGAAAGCTTAAAGGTATATACCGGATATAAGCTCATTGTAATAACATTAGATACTCAAAAGATTTCTGAAAATTCCTAGTATGCTGTATGGATCCTAGGATAAAATTTTATTAGAAACTGTTGTTTACTACTTACCAGAAGTTTTTATTCAAACTTAGAGCTTATTACATTCAATAAGACTTGAAATTTCTGAAAATTCCACTACGGGAACCGATTGGCCCAAAGCTGTAATAGAAGGCATATGGGAGCATTCGCTCAACTTTTTTAAGCGGAAACGGAGCTTCAAATTGAAAAGCTTAAAATATCATAAATTGTACATATGTGAAGCATTTCAATATTACTTTCTATGCTAAAATATTGAATTAATTTAACTTAAAAAAGAAAAAACCCGTCCCTATAACACCAATAGATTGGCTCCATTAATGAATTCATCCTAATTTTCGTAACACGCCGGCAGATTTTTTCCCAAAGGAACGAGAATTTTTGAACTTTACTGATCAAAAAAGCTGGATAGGGAGTAAAAGAAAAGCTAAAAGGCTTACTTAAGTGTGTCTGAGGAATTTTCTTTCCAGGAATAGATTCGACAAACATTAGACGATGCTATAGCAAAATTTAATATTGATGGTAGGCAAATATAGGATCCCAACTCGTTTGATATTTCAGCATCCTTCTGTTTGTATTTGTCTTCTAGAATCAGCAGAGCCTGCAAAGTATTGATACATTTACGTTACAACAACTTATATATTTTATGTTGTTCAATATAGATGGATGGATGGGGGTGAATAAATAATTGATCCGAATTATGTTTATTTATGAAATTATTTGAAAATATACCTACAACATTATGCTCAAGCCTCTCAAATGAATTGGAAACGTTCTCATGGAGAATTATTTTTCCAACAATTAGTCTTCCATTAATTCCATTCTCGTCTGATTGATTTTCTACAAATATTTCACTGGGCTTCTTGCTGAAAATAATAACATTAGTTATTTAATATTTACATAATGGCATTGCTGAAAAATTCAATAAATTCTTCCTAATTTGAAAAGTATTAAGGACATAAAGAAACATTTCTTCGATATATCAGCATAGATTTTCTAATTGAAGATATGTGAATTAAAGCGACCGTCAGTAGAAGCGAGTTGAGGCATGAACAAAATTATACTACTAACGCCATCTAACATTGATCTCTACACTACTATAATTATACTATAATAATTATCAATGTCAGGTCGAAATTTGTCACTTTGAGTAAAGATTCTGAGAAAATGGTAACACATAGAGCTTAGATGTGTTGTACAAACTTATGTTACACACTTAGAACATTAATAATCAATCATTACATTTGTGATAAAATGTTTAGAAAACAAGATATTGTCAAAAAATAGCCAAAAATCCTATATAAGTCACGCTCCATTTTTTGTTCATTCGCAAATTTTCATCTTATAAAAACAAAATTCTAAATAGAAAATTATATTAGATTAAAGAAAATGAGTAAACAAAGATTTTAATATACAAATAATATCTGTGGGATTTTTGGAAGCGACACAGTAACGTTTTTAAAATGACCCAATAAATTGAAAAGTGAAATCATTCACTTTTTTTTAGTCTTTTTGTTCTGTTGGAGAACCTTACAACGGCAACAAGCAGCAAATATTAATGAAATGTGATCGCTAGACAAACAAGAGTATTTTTAGTAAAAATAAAGTAAAATAAAGTTTGTTTCAGTGATTTTTTCAACTACCTATATAAAGGTTGATAAAGTGATTAATACTCAGTAGTAATAAAATCCCTATTATATGATAAGCTTAGCTGTAATTGTCGTCTTTTAGTAATAACTTTCCAAGAGCACATCCGATTTGCTTATGACCAGTGTCAAAACACGCGTCTGCTGGCTCGCAATGTAACAATTAAGATATAGAGATCTACAGCTTCAAGAGAAAGCAGGATACTGACAAAAGGATCAACATTTAAACAAAGTCATGCGTTTGGTTGGAAAGATAATTTCAAGAGTAGTAGTTTAAGTATCCAAGCACCATCGAACATTTTAAGCTCTCTAATTGTAAAAATAATTGTTTTTGTCTTGGAATGCAACATCATCAAATTTTGACGGGTTCATATACTTGTAGATAATATATTGACTATATCTCCGATAAAATGACAACACAACATAACGCAAATTTTCTTTTTAAAAGCTTCACCTTGCATGTTAACAAATTTGCATAAACACAGTTACGTTAACTTACGTTGTCATAGTGTGGCAGAATGTCCGGTGGCGCCAGCTGCTCAAATAAAATTTATTTGCGAATTTTCAGATCTTTTCGATAATATTACGTTATGGTAGCACTAACAGCGTAAATAATAGATTCTCCACTGACGATAAAAACGTCTTTATGAAATCAAATACACCAGCGTTTAAAGCAGCAACTACTATTCTGATGAATTTACAAGGGCTTGGTTAATCTGCGCAACATAGTTTTGTTTTTGTTAACAGTGGGATTTCTTGACCACATCCCCATTTTAACGTAACTTTATGCTGTGGTAACGTAATATTGTGTTGTAGGAAAGTAATCTTTACGTTTCCGTATTTATTTTTCTGTGCGGAGTTTTTTCGTATATTATTTTTCTGTATGCTAAAAAAGAAAAAGTTTGAGGCTATGCAAATTAAAAGATATTGTTCATTGAAACTTCATGAAAATAATGAGTATTGGGCTCCAGGCTATTTAGCTTTTTATTCTATTCCTATTTATATTGCACATTCTGTCTACAGTATATATAAGGGTGAGCGGTGGTGCATAGTTATTCTGAATACAATTCTCACACCTTCCTCTTAAGGCACCCTTTTATTATGCTTAATTCGAAAAAGATGTTGAAACATTTACATGGTTTTGCAAACCAGTCAATCGTAATGATATTGTTATCAAATTCAGGGATCTGGGTATGTTTTCTACTGAAAAATAAGAATAATATTTACAATACTGATAGAGATAGAAGATCTTTCGAGAAGTTTTCTAAAATCTGCAGTATATGCAGAGATATTTAGGTCCTTTTTTTGTTCAGAAAAGTAGGTAAACTGAGCAGCAGATTTAAATAATTTGCCATTTCAAAGGACAAATCTACTTGGTCACACGGCCAGAACTGTGAATTGGTTTCTTGAAAGATTGCAGTCCACCACAATCCAGATTTGGTTGGGCTATTCTTTCTTCAAAAATTAAAATAAATTGATTTCCGGTCCAGTTATGGCTAGTCCCTAGGGCCTTCAGGAAGGAAAGGGAGAGAAAAAAGGACAAATCTCACGAGGAATCAATCTTCTTTGAAACTTAGGCATCTACTTTCTAAGGTTATGAAAATTCGATAAAATGTACCTATTTTTTCTTGCCTAAAAAATTAAAGTAGGTTAATTTACGGTCACTAATACAAAATTTGCACTTAAATTTGATTTAAATACATTTTTCATTTTCAAAAAGTTTCTCACAACACATTTTGACCCTTGTAGGGTACATGTAAATACGCCATAAGTAACACTAAAAAATAGATCATACTATAAATAAAGGAAAATATCCAGGCCTGCCGTATACTGAACAGTTGAAAATTGGGGTCACATCCCATACAGCATACTTGAATTTCAAAGAAAACTGGCCCTGAGCGGAATCGTGGATGCAAGTTTTTTCAAGACAATTAATGTTAAGATGTTTTTCAAGCTAATCTTTCTACTCTTTCACTTTAAAATGAGCTATTTCATACGATAAGTTAAGAAACCCCAATAGTTTTATTTTTTTTTTCACTACCCTCTTTGTCCCACAATTAAGTATATTCTCCCAATTTACAATATATAAAGTGAAAAAGCGAGTAGAAAAGAGAACTTTTTGATGTTGAAAACCGCTTCAGGATCCAAATTTCAATTTGGATTCCGAGTTTTTTTATTTTAATTTTATTTTTATTCTCTGTGTGTCGAGTGTGTACTATATTTATGATTGGATTTCATTGTTTTGTTATACATTGTTATTGTGAAGAATGATAACACACAGTTCCTATGTGGCTATTTCCGTATATATCCGTCTGGTTTTATGACTACGATTATATGCAGGAAAACCATTTTATTTTAATTGAAAATATTAGAGCTCTATAGCTGTTTCTACACACTCTACTTACTTTATTACACATACTGCAGTTGTTAGAATAACGTCCGGATAAATTAAGGCACCAACACAAATTGTGGTCCCTTTTTCAATTAAGTTTATTCTGTACAGCCAGGAAACAATGCCATCCGAATTTGCAATTTGCTGAAATTTAAAAAAATGTAAATTAATACTTCAATATTCAAATACCCATGAGTTTTTATTCTTGCCTTTTCTTGTTTATTGCACCATGTTCTTGGGCTTGGAACTTGATTTTGGTTGGGAGGTATTTGATTTCGAGAAATTGAACGGTTTGCTTTCTTTTTGCGACAACAATAATCCCGGCAGGAGGCGTGAATTTTTCTAAAAATAAAAATTAACATTTTGAATTTCACTTATCCTTGTAGAAGCATTCCCCGAGCATTCCCCTTATTCTATAAAACGCTTCAATTTTTTATTAAATTTAACCATCATCAAATCGAGGCGTCAATCAGTTACTGAAACGCACATGACCCTGACAGTTGACACTCTACCGAGCAAATCACAAAAATGTTAAACAAGATTATCAGATGTTACAGGTTATTGAATATATAAATTTAACCTCTCATCCAAATAATTAATTAATCATACATTTCCGAAATCGTACAATTTTGAAATTTAAAGGTATATTGGGGTTCAAGTATCCCACATGAAACTAACTATGCGGGAGTATTCTTCTTATAATTAAGCAAAGCACTAAACGATTTTTTTTTTTTCGACAAAATAATTGTACTGCAAGTATGGCATGTAAACGCAACATAATTACGTTACTACGGCATAATTTTACATTGAAATCTGTGGTTACAAAATCATCTGCTATAATAGGGGATTTCAACATAACTTCCAACGTAAGATTTAACATTTTATAGCAATTTTTCTACTTTATCACAGCATAATGCAAATTTCTATTCTTCTGCCACAAAAAGTTACGTTCCTACTATTTTTCTGAGTGTTCCGAATGGCAATAGCTGTTAATCCAGCTTTCCACCCATGGGGTATTCTAATCAAAAGTTACTATGTCGGTGCCTCCAACGTAAAATATGTCAACTCTGCTTTATTCAGTGTATAGGATCGCAAACACAGAACTTAAATTAAAAATAGAAAAACTGAATTTTGGGACAAAACATTGATATTTTTATCCAAATAAAAAATGGACCATGTTATTTTTGACATGTTTGAGCCTTTATAATTCAGTTTTGATCCAGTTTAACAAAAATTAAAAACCACTTTTTGAACTGAAATTTTGACAAAACTTTAAAATTTATGTTTTTTATTCAAACTCCAAAAATAGCAAAAACATGACATCTTTTACTTCGGTGGCGTTATATCATTCCCGAGAAAAATCTGTTTGACAAAATTGGATCCAACAAAATTTATGTTGATTTTTTGTTTCTACCTATAACAGAAAATTTTAATTTAGATGACAGAAATTCAGCGTATGAACCCCGAATTTTCATTCTCACACTTTTCATTTCTCAGTTAATAAGGATTAATAGGAGTCTACTAGTAACTATTTATTATAAATAAACAACCTCTTCCACCCACCGTAACTATACCTAATTCAAATTCAAAACCTTTCGTGACAATTGATTGATCTCTGGAATTATCTCAATTTAAAGCACTCAAATTACAAATAATATTCTAAAACAAATAAATACTGTATAGTGAAGTGTGAGAGCTTTAAGATTATATATGCAAAACTATATCATACTAATAATAATATTCTCCTGATGTTGCATAAACTAAGCCTTTTATGGGTAGACGGTGCAGTATTGAAGGGGGTTGGATTGATATTAGCAAGCATCCCTTATATATATTGAAATTAATTGAATAGAAATAACAATCACATAATTTACTGGATGCACATTGAACATACAGATACACGAGAGCATTTAGCAACATACCTTTGATTTATTAAGTTGAATGTTGATGTACTTGGTGATAAGTCTTTGCATGAGTAAGTTTCACAAGGACAGTTCTTCGTAGTCACGTTCAGAGATGATGAATTCGTTATGCAGGTGATTATGTTCAATTGTTGTTGAGCTGGCTATTTGACCGGTTGGGAATGAAAAAATATATTTTATTTTTGAATACATTCAATTAGGCATCAATCAATTAAATAATTGTATACAGGTAGGTATATGTTATTTTCACTTTTACTTTTACTTTGCCTTTGAAAAAAGTTAAAAGTATAGTAATTAGTCAATCTTCAATTAAATCATCCCCATTTTCCTTTCAAAACATGTTTTGGACCTCTAATGCTGCAAACATAATGACTTTGCTGTTGCTATTGTTAGTATTGTTGAATTTATTAATTTCGGCAATTCTCAATAAAAGTTAATAAAACACCCTTAGTTTTATTCAGAATTGATTAAAATTGTTTAAAAATATAGTTTTCAATAATAAAACATTATAATTTCATACTNATTGCAGCAAAATTTCCAACACGTCAGAAATATTGCCCGCTTTTGTTGGGTGAAATGTCAAATCATAGCAAAACGCATTTATTCGCGTCGAACCCTAATTTTAGTAGCAAATAATGTGTTTTAACGTGTGCATAACTTAAAAATAATGTATTAATGGTAAGTTT
>JXPH01038049.1:7015-18590 GCA_001014845.1 Mochlonyx cinctipes | reverse complement strand
TACAATGTTTCTTTTTTTAAATTCTGAATATATTAAATATATAGTTTATTATTTTTTTAGTAAAATCCTAATCATTATTACAATTAGAAATATATTTTTTTGAATATAATATAATAAATTACAAAAAATGTACAATTTGTCAAATAATTAATCAAAAAATTAATAAAAGATGTTGTTAATTATTTGTCCTCACTTGATTATTTTTGAATAATAATATTGTTATAGTTTTCTTTGTGAATTAATTATATGATATGTACACAAAATTTAATTAATTTAATTAAATTAAACGGAGGAGAAAATAATAACAATAAAATAATATTTAATGTAAAATTTTGTTTTGGGGACATGAAAAATATTAATGGGAGGGTGTGATTTATAGACGTCAATGACCCTGGTGCCCCAATTGTGGGCGCTGGTACCCAAACTTTCTCACNTTGTTTTGGGGACATGAAAAATATTAATGGGAGGGTGTGATTTATAGACGTCAATGACCCTGGTGCCCCAATTGTGGGCGCTGGTACCCAAACTTTCTCACAGTGATGTACTCAAAATATACTTTAAATGTACTTGCCGCCGAGGAGTTATACTAATTGGCACTGGCGGCATATGCCATTGACGCCCCAACTATATATTTTGAATTATTTTTTGATAAACAAAATGTACTTTGAATGAACTGCCTTAAAAATGTACTTACCACCTTGGGGATGGATGAATGGATGGATGGATGGATTAAAGAAGGGGTGAGCTGCCAGAAAAGCTGATCTGCCAAAATTCACACGTGGGCCTCAAGCTGGGCCCTTTGTACTCAAACCCTTGGTGGGAAGGACAAAGGGAGTGGGAAGGGTATGGGAAAATAGGAATGAAAAATTTTATGAGGAATTATTCAGAAGGGCAGATTGCAAATGACAATGAATTTGCATATCTTGCTTATATTCAAGCGGGAATAGGCCCACGCATCAATGGTGAAATCAGCCAGTATCCGCAACAGAAACGACAGAGTCTCGATGTTACGAACCCAATTTTGTGCAGATGGTCATTGAGCCTGCAATGACCAGTAATGACGTAAGCAATTTCTGTCCCAGCTTTTTAGAAATTTTGAGATGGATAATAAAGGTTGTTTAATTAACAACCTGGAAGCCTGGCAGCTGTCAAGTGACTGCCAGGTACCTAGTATGCTCGTTCAACGACCATTCTTCTATTTTGGAAATGAACCACCTCTGGGTTATGGGTGTCTTAGACGACCCATCCCTAGCCAAAATATCGGCGTTTTCGTTGCCATATATATCTGAGTAGCCTGGCAACCAGAGGACCAGGACTTTATTTCAAATAGCAAGTTCGTCCAGGGATTTCATACAATCATAGATAATAGCCGAGTCTACCGTGAATAAGCACAGCGCTTTTAAGACAGCCTGGCGATCAGAGCAGATGGCTATAGATCTGTTTTGTATTGATTTGTTTAACAACTCGTTTGGGCAAACTAGAATTGGTAAAGCAGGCAACCCTTGACTGGAACCATATTTAATTTTGTCCCATTTAGTTCAGCAAAAATAACTCGTTCCTTCAGCATGCTATCAATCCAACTATCCACACCAGCATCAACTCCGTGGTTTAAAGCCCCAACGTTGATGGCAGTATAGGATGCGTTGCTAAAGACTCCTTGCACTTCCAGGGATGCACTTAGACAGAATTCGTCATTTCGAAAAGTGATCTTAATGACAGAAACCACAGGATTTACCTTTTTGATATGCATGCTGATTTGAGTTAATTGGAAACTGTTTTAGAGGACAGTTTCTGATGTAAAGTCAATAAGTCTTTCCATCGTTTTTAAAAGAAATGGCTTATAGGCCTAAAGCTCTTAGATTGAATGTAGTTGGCTGACTAGGCTTTGGAATAAACCGTATTCTTACAGATTGCTAAAATTTGGGCAAGTGTCCCAAGGTAAGGATGGCAATCACAATGGTTTTAAGAGGCTTAACAATTAAATGTTTTGCCTTTTGAAGAAGAGCGGGGAAAATTTCATCTGGTCCTGCCGTCTTGAACGACTTAAAGCTATTCATTGCAAAACATATACTTTGATCATTGAAAATTTCTGCAATATTTCTTCCATCTGTAATGGATTGACCCTGAGAAAATATCGATGAATGCAGCCCAGCAAGGTCAAAACAGCTGGAAAAATGAACTTCAAGCAAGGTTGTTAGAGATTCTGTTTCATCAGTCGTAAAGACTCCACTCGGTAGCATGATCGAGTTAACCTGAGAGTCCGAGCACTTAGAGATTAGTTTATGCAGTCTCGCTGTTGCAGTGCGACTATTGACTTCGCTACAGAAGTCATGAAAGGAATTTCCCGAAGCACTTCTATTAGCGCTCTTATAACGATTTTCAAGCTACAAATGTAATATTTTGAAATTTGCGGGAATTCTTGGGGAACCATAATATGTATTTTCATATGGGTGGCTCAAGAGAGGGACAAATAAAAAAAATTTGAGGCAGTACATTTTGTTTCGAGTCATTTGGCATTAAAAAACTTTTGAAAATGTGAAGTCAGGTCGCCAGCGGCATATGCTGCCACCGCCAATTGGTGTACTTCCCCAGGGTGGCAAGTACATTTTTGTAAGGCAGTACATTTTTTTTATCAAAAAATCCAAAATATTGAGTTGTGGCACGAGCGGCTTATGTCGTCAGCGCCAACTGGTATAACTCCTCAAGGGGGCAAGTACATTTTTTTAAAGGCAGTACATTTAAAGTAAATTTTGAGTACATCACTATGGGAAAGTTTGGGTACCAGCGCCCAAAATTAGAGCGCCAGGGTCATTGACGTGGGTTATAGCTCGACCCCTTTTTAAAAAAAAACTTCAAAAATAATTTTCAAATAATGACACATTAGAATGGTAGTTTAATCACATTTAAGTATTTTTTTTCTCATCTAAATAATTCCAAAAAATGAAGACCTTTAATTCTAATTACGTATAAAAGTTACATGAAATGCACCTTAAAATTGTTTTTACATTAAATATTTTACTTTTCTGCTTTGTTTGCTTTTTGTCAATGACATTATTTTAATCCTGTAGATAGATGGCGCAGTCTAATTTAAAGTTAAATAATTTTCTTACTTTTGGCAGTGAATGTACAAAATGGTCATAATAATAATATTATTTCTTTTTATGCACAGACCACGCCCACTACACTATTGCATTCTAAATTTTGGGGGCGTGTCTTGTTTCAATAAATCAAAAATAGTTCTTTTTTTCCTGAAATTACAATTTTTTTCTTCACAAAAACACTGGGAATTTTAATTTCCATCCACATAAAAACATTTTTTCTTCTTTCTAAAACATCACGACAGACATAATGTGTGGAATATTGTTGTTGACACATATGTTTTATTCTTTTTTTTAAATTTTACTTTATTGCTACCACATACTTATGATTAATGATTATTATTTTAAAAAAAATTATAATTTTAGAGTTTGTGTGTTTGGACTAGAGAGAGAGCTGCTTATGGAAGTGCGACCTGCACGACTACATACACTAGTTTTTATTCTTGTTTATTATATCTACAAATCCCTATTTTTATGCTATTTAAATTTTTAGACATTTTTGCTGTTGTGACGTCGAGTTACTTGATTTTAATAAATTTGATTATCATAGTTCGCTAAAATTACTCGGTACCCATCTCGCCGTGTCTGGTCGCACTGTTAACTATATCGGACCATAATCACTTAAAGCCTGTCCCGGATGAGGGCCGGGCAAAGTAACAACAACGGAGACGGCGCGTGGATCAACGACTGATCCCGATCCTGCTGTTGAGGCGCCGCCTATGTCTCCAGGTCATACGTGGCTCAATGGTGTCTGCTTCAGGACGTGATGATGTAAATGATGGTGACTAGTTGAGGCCACACTGCCAATTGTCTGTGTATATGGGGTGGCTAGTAGTGAAGCAGCAGCCGATCCTGGATGAACTCCCAATCCTGATGTAGCATAGGGTGCTGGTAGTGGAGGTCTTGGCTTTATCAGTACTTGGCCAGCACCTGTTGTGTCTGGTGAACCAAACATTCTTCTCCACAATCTCCTCCAGGAGTCAACTGTCTTTCCAGACCAAATCCAAACACCGGATGTGATGCCGACCGCTAGTGCCATGAAATATTTCAACATCAGCACAGAGTAGAGAGGTTTTTGTCTGATTCCAATCGACGTGGAGCATGGACACGTTAGCCCGTTCATCCAGTCATCATGATATGCGGCTTCATATAAATGGCACCCAATTACAATTGTAGCAGGGACTGTGTACAAAACACTAAATATTCCGATCCTTATCATCAATTTCTCCAATTTGTCGGCCTTGGAACCTGCGCCAATACCACCTTGTTGTTTGATTACGGATCTGATTCGGAACAAGGAGACAAATCCAGCCATCAAAAATGTTGTTCCAACCACAAGGTAAATGAAAAGTGGCACCAAGACAAAGTTTCTTAAATTCTCTGTTGATGTATTTCCAACATAGCAGATTCCAGCTACAGGATCACCATCCACGGCTGGTTTCAATAGCACAGAAACGCTTTGAACGGTGGGAATTAGCCATGCGGCCAAATGGAAGTATTGGGAGTGTTTTGTGATTGCTTCATTTCCCCATTTTAATCCAGCTGCTAGGAACCATGTAAAAGACAGTACGACCCACCAAATTGAGGAGGCCATTCCGAAAAAGTAGATCATTAAAAAGATCATTGTACAGCTGCTCTGTCCTGTGGAGGCGTATTTAATTGCCTTGCCATCACAAGCTACTTCATCGTGTCCAATAAAGACACGAGCTAGATACCCACATGATACCATAAAGTAGCAGGCTGAGAGGAAAACTATCGGCCTCTCAGGATATTTGAATCTGTCTGTGTCGATGAGGAATGTGGTTAGTGTCATTAAAGTGCTTATGCCGCAAAGGCCGGACCAAAGTGCGATCCATACTCCGGCGAAGTCCTTTTCTTCCTGTGTGAAGAACGCCCCCCTGCACGGCATCCCGCAATTTGTTACGCTTCCGACCTTTCCGACACTTGTGTTGTACCAAAGACTGTCCTTCCCCAGAGGCACCAACGGTGGCCTGCATCGGCACCCGCACTCCTTTGTTCTTTCCCCTGGGGGATTTTGGCAGTTTTTTGAATTCTTTCCTTTACAATTTTTGTTTTGCCCGTTTGTGGATGATGATCCTTGAGATTTTCTCGTAGGTTTTGGTTGTGATCCTCCAGAGTGACCTCCTTCATTTTCAGTGTAAATTGGTTGTTCCATACAAAGATTGTCGGGGTCGCCAGAGACAGGAAGACTTTCGCACGCCATCCTCTCTGGCCAGCTGAAGCTGTATTGCTGCATAATTGGAGCACATCCGGCTCTCGCTCGTTCACAAACGCTCCGACACACTGGAAGTGGTTTGTGATAGTCTTCTATACAGATTGGGGTGTACATTGAGCATAGGAAAAATTTTAAGTCTGGTGAGCACTTTATTTCAACAAGGGGCCAGAACTGGTGTACTTCCAGTCCAGCTTCCTCTTGCGTCTCATGATTCATTTCGTTGGGGAAGGACGTTAAATTGTATCCAATCCCTCGACACATTGGTATCGTAATTTCCTCACATCTTGAATTTGGATCTTTTGGTATAGCTGGGATGTGAGGAGCGGGAGTCACTCCCCCTCCATAATAACTGGAGTCAGCATTGATTGTCGTCAGAGAAATTGTCAGCAGACAAATCCAAAATTTTGCCATTTTATAAATTTTGCTTTCAATTGAAAGTAGCTATCGTCTACTTGATGATGAGCTTGCAGTACCAGCTCGCCACAAATAACAACTTAATAGTGTATCTTCCTCATGTTGTTTCACACGAATTTCAGAACCAAAGCACCTTTTGTTTGTTTGCTCGTCTGGAAAAAAAGAAAAGAAATTTAATTAATTTAATTATAATTGCATATTGTATGTTATTTTTATGTTTTTACATTTCTTTGAGCAACCTAAATAAATCGCAACATCATCGCAGTACATATGTGTATCAGAAAATATTTTATTATAGATTTCCTGGGAAGAATTACCTATTTTGACTAGTTTTTATGCCTTGTTTTGAAATATTTTTGAAGGTTTATTTGGAGTTTTAAATCAATTTAATATAAGCACACACAGATAATGCAAAAGTCTACCTACTATTAATTTTAGTTCAAGCTTCGAACTATTATTTTTGGTTCAATTTTCAAACTTTGCCTGACGGATCAGGGCACGCAAGACCTCTTTTTCAAAAACGATTTATTTTAGTTCATATATCCAAACTACTTTTCTTAGTTCTTCTAACTATTTATTTTAGGTTTTTTCCCTAAAAAACGAGTTTGTGTTCAAGAACTATTCTGATAGTTTATCGAACTAAAAAATATTGTTACTGAACTTATCTGTGTGGGGCGTTTTAAATAATTTAAGATTTTCTCAATATTTTTTTATTTGTACTAGTAGTCCCAGTAATGATTGTGTGAAACAAACACTATGTTTTTATGACACTCGAGAGTTCTCTCGTACTACGTTTGGTAAACTATCAGAATAGTTCTTGAACACGAACTCGTTTTTTAGGGAAAAAACCTCAACTAAATAGTTAAAAGAACTGAAAAAACTAGTTTGGATATGTGAACTAAAATAAAATGTTTTGAAAAAGTGGGCAGTTGCATGCCCTGACCCTTCTGGCAAAGTTTGAAAATCGAACTAAAAATAATTAATAAAGAACTGAAACTTTAGTTTTCAGAATTATCTGTGAAATAGCTGACAGTGGAAGTGTGATGGTAGTGCCATTGTGTTGGCATATCGATTCTTAATATTACCCACGCCCGGTTACAGGAGACTGGGACCAGTTTAAATATATATTTTTCAAAACCAATCCCAGTCGTACTCAATAACCCGAGCATGTATGTTATAAGGGTTAGGGAATTTAAAAATCGATGTGCCAACACAATAGCACTATATAGAAAATTCCAGAAACAATATTTTTAAACTCTTTAAACTATCAGAAAAGCTTTAAACTCGAACTAGGTTTTTAGGGAAAAGAACTAAAATAAACAGTTAAAAGAACTAGAAAAATTAGTTTGGCTATGTGAACTAAATAAATTGTTTGTGAAAACGTGGTCAGATACATGCCCAGATGATGTTTCTGGCAAAGTTAGGAAATTAAACTAAAAATAATAGTTTGAAGCTCGAACTAAAATCAATAGTGGAACTTTGCCTGGATTTCGATGAAATGAGCTAAAATTTTAGTTTCAATAATTGTCTGTGTGTAATCAGACGTCCACAGTCAGTTATTGAAATTGGGCCCAAAAATGACCCCAGTGGACGCAGTGCACCCGTATCAAATGAGTATTTTTTCTCCAAGCCATATCTATATTGTTAAAACTCGTCTCTCGACTAACATTATGAACATTATAAGGGCTTGTTCTCTAGCTGTCTGTTCAAAACAACGCCATCTAGCAAGTTCTAATATAAAGGGCAGTCATATTGTAGACCTTAGCCATCTAGTTTATTATTTTTACAAGCTTAGCTTTTATTATATACTGAGCAACAGAATAACAGTTTTGTAGGTTATTTCTAACAATAATATGGTGGCACCACTGACAATGTGTTACACTCCAAAATCACCCGTCACAAAATAAAGCACAAGAAAATTAATTTTCAAGTATGTATATTTGTGGAATGTTTGTTGTGTTATGAAATAGTTTTATGCCTTTATGCTCAGAAAATAATTTACATATGGTTTTGTTATGCGGCGAGTAATTACCTACACATCTTTAACTGGTTTGGAATTTTTGAGGTTATGGATTGGTTCTCTATACGAAAATGCACTTTTATTTTATATTTGTTTTAATAAATGAAAAACGACATGTGTTAATGTTTATTATATGTTAATGATGATGACTGTGACGACAGCTTCTGTTTTTCTATGCTGTAGAAGAGAAGGGCGAAGGGGGACACCTACGATTTTCTTTCGTTTATTATTTTTATAAGAGTCGAGTTAATTTATTTTCCGGTCGTTTAGTTTTTAGTTTATATAATTAAACCATAATTACAGTAACGTGAAAAATAGAATATTTATATAGAATTGTATCAAGAGCAAAACATATGTTCCATATCCCAAGGATGATCTTTCTCTTGTGTGATAAATCATTCATTATTCATAAGAGAAGAACATATGAAATCATGTTTTAATTATAAAGAAACATTGTCGTATAATATGCCAGACAAGATTTATGTTTAATACAAAAATAATGCATCAACATTAAAATTTATGTGTATAATGAAAATCCGTCCGAGAAAAATAGAGGAAAAACAAAAGATACATAATGGAAAAGACAGGAAAAACGTGTTCTTTATTTTCTTTCTCTTCTATTTTTTGTGGAAAAACTTTGAAAATGCTATTAAAGTATAATTTTCAGATTATAAAAATTTTAATTACATTTAGACATACTATTTTTGTACTTATTTTTTGTAGCTACATGTTTTTAAAAGTTATGTATAATTATACTTCCTTCGGTGGACCACCATTGTTTTCCAATTCAAGAGTTACACAGCTAACTTCAGATACGATATTTTTTAGTTCGTTAAACTGTCAGAATAGTTCTTGAACATGAACTCGTTTTTTAGGGAAAAAAACTAAAATATATAGTTAAAAAAACTTAAAAAAATAGTAAAATAAATCGTTTTTGTAAAATTGGACAGTTGCGTGCCCTAACCCTTCTGGCAAAGTTGGAAAATTGAATTAAAAATAATAGTTCGAAGCTCGAACTAAACTTTAACCAAGATTTCAGTGAAATGAACTAAAATTTTATTTTCTAGTATTATCGATGTAATCTGTTGATTCACCGATCTTGAAGATTCTTTTTAGGGTTTGCGAACTAATTATTTGGAAAATCAATGCCCCCGGGAAAACTTTTGGTAACAACGTAACATTATATCGTAGAAACGTAATTTTGATATGTTGTTACAGCATAATATTCTGTATTTATTTTTCTATCGATGTGTGGACACGAACCGAGATAAATCAAGGCGTACACCTTACGCACTGAGCTATTACATTGGGATTTTATGCTAGAAAAGTGCACTGAAAATCTGGAGAACTCTAAAAAATTGTTCGTTCAACCAAATTAAAGTTCAGCACTGGAAATGGAAACCGCAGTGTGAGTTTTTTGAACCCTAAATAAGAGTTCAAAATAGCCAAAATGAGTTAATTTGATCTATTTTTAGGGTTCATCGAACTCTTAAAAGATGTTCAAGTGAACCGTGAACAGGTAGACTCTTTCAAAATTTTGGCTCTTTTGAACCGAAAAAGAGTTCGGCAGACTTTGTGTGTTGGGTGAATAGAATAAATGCCTCCGTTTAGGTTTTCTATGTTTCTCCCATCATATCTATACACTCAAAATCTGACAAATTCTTTTTGGGTTCAAAGTAACCAAAATTTCGGTAAAGTCTACCTACTTTATTTAGGGTTCAGTTGAACACCTTTTTACAGTTCGATGAACTCTAAAAAAAGATGAAATGAACTCTTTTTGGCTGATTTGAACTCTTATTTAGGGTTCAACGAACTCTAATCGGGGGTTTCATCGCTGAACTTTTTTTAGGGATCAACGAACACTTTTTTACAGTTCCCCAGATTTTCAGTGTAGGGATAGAAAAGAAAAGCTTATATATTCAGTAACATTTGAAAGATGATAACTCGCGTTTCTCAACCGATTTAGCTGAAATTTAGTGTGGATTTTTCTCAACAAAAGTAAGGACGAGTTCGTTAATGAGCCAAATCAGACCAAGGGGTCTGGGGCCCCCATACAAACTCGTCAGATTTTTCCAGAGATCTTGAGTTCTAATAATCAGAATGTGCTCAAATTTGGAACATAATCTTGTGGAGAGTATCCAAGAACAGTTTCTGAAAATGTTTGACCCCTGTGCGCCAGGAACTTCCAGAATTCTTGAGTTCTTGTATACAGAATGAGCTCAAAACTAGAATATAAGCTTTCGGTACATATCCAAGAACCGTTTTTAAAAATGTTTGACCCTAGAACAGCATTTTAGGGTAACAGGAAGTTCAAGAGTTCTGCAGTTCTAATAATCGGAATGAGCTCAAATTTTAAATATAAGCTTTTAGTATGCAAAGGGATTGATCACCAGAATGGTCACAGAGCTTCTTAACAGTTCTGTTAAGGAATGTCAATAATTGAACAAAAAAAGATAAAAAAGAAAGGACTAGATGGTGCGTATCTTCAATAAGGATTACATTTAAACCAAGACCAAAACCCATCAGCAACTGGGACACAAACCAAAATTACTGTAGATGCCCTGAAAAATTATTGCAGATTGCGCGATTGAAAGCATGAACATAAACTCTGCGACATTGGTCGTTGAATGCTCATTTTCGACAAATGCACATCTTAATATTGATCGTCTTTGAAATAGGTAGTATTGCAAACCCTGACTTTCAAAACTTTAAGAACAATCCCTTCAAAAAAATATTTTGGCAGAAGTTTTGCCAAAGTCATTTGACAAATGTCCTCTATGTAAATTTGCCCTATTTTACCCTTATAATTTGGCTGAATTTAAAATTTCCAAACATTGTAATTATTTGTGTTAATCGGGGGCCAAATAAGTACCCACATTTTGCTCTGAATTTGGCCAATGATTCGAATGTATCTTTCAAAAGATTTTCGCTTTATCAATTATTTTTAATAGAACAATTTGTAGATTAAAAGAAATGGCGTGGCGTCACCTCGTCGCCATATTATATCAATCTTTTTTTGTTGATGTAAACAGTATTGTCATTATTGTACATTTTAACCACCATATGTAACATTTCAAAATGCAAAATCCCTTTTTGTAAATCAAACAAGCTACACAGAGAACAGCTTTTAGCAGCAGAAAAAGATGATGAAGAAGGCTACTCTACAAAAAAATAAGATTAAATATTTAACATCAGAAAATAATATGCATAGGGAAGAAGGGGACTGAATGCACCACGGGGCTAAATCAGAAAAATCTTCATTACAAAGTGCGAAAAAAATCAAAAAAATTGGGTAGATGACATTTCTATACATCTTCATTTACTGCAAGTTTGAGAGCAATCCAAAAGTGTTGCAAGGAATTAGGAGACAACGTGACTGAGTTATTCTTAAAACTTATAGTAAAATTGAGGTACAAAAAAATCAACAAAATATGGAGCTAAATGCCCCTACAAAATACATTTTGAAAAAAATTATAAAACCGAAAAAATTAATAAATAGTTTTAAGGATATAAAACCTAAATCAATTCAAGTTTTGCAAAAATATTCATTCAAAAAGATTAGAAAAATAATCTTTTTTTGTGAAGGGGGCTATTCTCCCCTATTTTATGAAAAGTTCATAATTTGCATATAGAGATATATTGTTTATTTGAGAGACAAGACATGTTGAAATAAATAGAATAAAAGTAGTTTTTTTCTGTGTACATTTGCATACAGAAATGAAATAAAATGAACTGAAATGGTGATCATAAGACATGTATGTAAATGAAAGATGAAGCTATTTTGAAATTGGAATTGAGAAAAATAAA
>JXPH01037914.1:0-10536 GCA_001014845.1 Mochlonyx cinctipes | reverse complement strand
AACATTTCACTTTTCAAATTCATTTTTCGGCGAAAGTATTGAATAAAATCCTGAAAAAAACTTTTTTTAATTGTTAGTTTTTATTAAAATTAATCAAAAGTCATTAAATTTCCGACTAAAATGCGTAGATTTGCGAAATAATCGTCAAAAACCTATCAAAATGTTCAAAACTAGCAAGTGGTCACGACTAGTACACAGTAAAAAAAATAAAGGCAAATTTACCTGTATATCGGTTGTAATTCTGGATACACCGATTTACAGGTAAATGTACCTTTACATTTATATGGAGAAATAGTCTATATTTAGGCGGAGTAATTACTTTACACTTACTTAAAGGCAATTTTAGCTGTAAATCGGAGTGAATTTAGATTCATTTTTACTGTGTATGTTTACCCTAATCCTTCACGGATAATTCTCGAAACTAAAATTTTAGTTCTTTTCATCAATATCCAGGAAAGAGTCTACCCATTGTTAATTTTAGTTCGAGCTTTGAACTATTATTTTTAGTTCAATTTTTAAACTTTGCCGGATGGGTCCGCTTTTGAAAAAACGAATTATTTTAGTTCACGTAGCCAAACTATTTTTTTTAGTTTTTTAGAACTATTCTGTTAGTTTAATGAACTAAAAATTATCGTTTTTCAAATTATCTGTGTTGTAGTAGGAATTGTATACCAACTTTAATTTTCATAACACATTTAGTCGCTTGCTATTTTAAATTTCTTATAAAATAATTGTTAAGACCTAATTCTACATAGAGCTCTATGCTATATGAAGATGGCCAATTTTTACAGGTTCTAGTGAGTTTTAATTTATTTGAGAATACAAACCTTCAGTGGTAAGACAAAAGTAAACTTTAGACCAAGCCTTAGCCAGTTTTCACTGCTAGTTTTTACTATTTCTAATTATTTTAGCTTTTGGTCACTAGGAACCGATGGAGCAGTCTTAAAGTGAGTATTTTCACGATATTTCCCGGTTTTTTGGCTCAACAAAAGTTTAATTTTTTCCAAAATAATTGTCAAAAAATTTAAGCTCCACCAATGAAGGTTAAGGACCATGGTTGCTAAAAGGTGCATCGATTGTTGCAGCACAATTTTTAGTTCACCCACTTTGGTTTGATTTGAAGATCTCAAATTCAGTGGGCTGAATAACGATGATAAACATTATTCAGGCCACTGAATTTGAGGGCCTCAAATCAAACCAAATTGGGTGAACTAAAAGTTGTACTGCAACAATTCATGCACATTTTAACATGCCTGTTAAGGACGTGTTACCAGCTCCGGGGAGTCCCTACCTAAACGTGGTTTTAAGCCTTTTAAAAATGAAGTTACGAAAATATTTTTTATTGATTTAAATCAACCTATAATACATTCAGAAAACCTTTCCGCCCTCGATTTAGTAAATTTAGTTTTTCCGTCCCATCTCTTTGGCATTTATCTCATTTTGGAAATTACCCAAATCAACTTTTCTACACGTTTTGGCTCCTACAAATCATTTTGGTGGACGTCTGTTAGACGGTT
Organism: Mochlonyx cinctipes; assembly: GCA_001014845.1. Classification (NCBI taxonomy): domain Eukaryota; kingdom Metazoa; phylum Arthropoda; class Insecta; order Diptera; family Chaoboridae; genus Mochlonyx; species Mochlonyx cinctipes. The sequence continues at coordinate 9,019 of JXPH01037914.1, read as the reverse complement.
GTAAGATCCGTATATTCGTTTTTCCGAAGGCAATTCTATCTCAGAAGAAAACTCCGAAAAGGTTTGTCCAATCAAGCTGAAATTTTGCATTTAGTATGTAATATGATACATCATAATTTTCGGTATAAAAATATCAACACCGTATGGAAGTCCGCACAAATTTTTGTCCAATTGGGCTAAAAATTAGTAGGCATAAAATGGGTGCCAATTAATTATCTTGGCTAAAATTTCACGAGATTTTATTAATACATGTGTGATTGATATTGTTATTATAGATGCAGTTTTTTTTCTATGTCTCCGCTCCTAACGTCGCTCCGGCTAATTAGAGGTGCCATTAGGGGAATGGCACCCCTAACTAGCCGGAGCGACATGAGGAGCGGAGACATAGGAAAAAAAACTGTTGAAGTTAAAGTCATGATGCTGGATCGGCCTGGTTCATCTAGCTATATGCCATCGTAAAACTATTCCGTGAAATTTTCAGCTCAATTAGTCAAATAGGATATAATTGGATATAGTGCTACGATGATGCGAGCCCTTTAAAGATTCAACGATATTTAATTATACTTTTGGTTCAAATCAATATATTAAGCTGAAAATTGGTAAGTAAGCGATTTTACGTGTTTTCTGACCTAAAAAAATTTGAACCTGGTTGGTTAAAGATTACTATGACCTCTAGTAAATAATTACTGGATTTACCCATTTTCAAGCTAACTTTGGACCGATTAAGCACAAAATTATTACGAATGCTCAATTTGTAATTTTTTCAGAAATTTTGAATCAAATTGTGTATAAGCTTGTAAAGACATCCGAGGTATATGCCTGGTTTTAGGCCTTCTTGTGAGAGGCAGTATAAATTCCTACTGCACACCCTACCCCTCGAATCCATCCACCTATAAAGGCTCTAATATAAAAGCTCACACGAAAATGTATTAAAATGATATTTTAAACATAACTTGCATTCCTTTGCAAGTAAATCCTGTTTCTTTAAATAAAGCCGATAAGCATATTTTTCTCGGTGAAATTTGTAGGAAACAGGAAAATAAAAAAGGAGCGGAGACAAAATTTGCAAATGTCACCTTTATGTGACCTTTATATGAAACTGAAAAGGCTTGTAAGTGCATATATTTAACAATTTGGGTTAGTCAAATAGGATAATGAATTTAACCCAAGGAGTGAGCATTAGTTTATTTGGGATGTAAACTAAAAATACTAAAAAAAATCAATCTTTTCTTCCAAAAAGAGCGAAGAAGAAAATCTATAAAAAGAAAAAGGAAATGAAGATTTGCTATTGTTGAATTCAGAAATATACAGTTCAGACTGATGAAATGAAACATAAAACAGCATAAACAGACAACATCAAAAGATTCAAAAATTGAATAAGAATTTATCTCCTCACTCCTCCCGCTCTTTTTTCTGCAATTCAATCCAATCGAATCGGGAGATAGATTTAATTGACTTGTTGCTACTTGATTTATGAAAGTGTAGAGCAAAATAAATTTCTAATTAAATAGCAAAAGGTCAGTTGTGGTCTGGTCTGGCAGAAAGGGGTCAGGATAATCGTCTTTAGCTGACGTGCTGATGGCATCTGTTCAAAAATAGATTCGTCTGCTGAAATTCCAATAATTTAACGTCGTCGTCCAACAGTTTTCATAAATTCAACTATTTCGAATATATGTGCAATAAATCTTAATAAAATAATAAAATTTATATATTTTTGGATGAATGCCCATTGTTAATTTCATATGTTTACATTTTCACAAATGAAAATCAATTTCACTTGACTGTGTACACACAAGAGGGAAATTTTCTAACGAAATTTTAAGATATTATTATTATTATTTTGTTGATACTAGAGAAACTAATTAAAAATATAAATATTTCAAGATTATTTTCTGCATAAACTCCAAACAATGTTGCAACACCAGATGAGTATGTTGAGAAGTAAAAAAAAATGTGGGCATAAATTATTATATTGTCGAAATAAAAAGCTCATAATCGTAACTTCTTTTTATACTCGAGACAAGATGACAAATTTATAAGCTAAACATACAAAATACCAGGCGTTTTGTGAAAACTAAACATCGTGCACAGATCAGCTTGACAAAAAGAGTATTTAATATGATGCAAGAGTCTGTTTGCACATTATTATTTCATCATTTTCTTTAGTTTTAATGTTATTGCAACGAATGCCAATGAGCAAATCATTGGATGCCAAATAGCATTATATGTGCAGAGCTGAGTTTTCTGCATTTACTTTGTCTGCCACAAAAAACTGAAATGTATACTTATGTCAAATTTGTCGAGGGGAAAGTGATTGAATTCAAATTCCCGTTTCTATGTCCCAAATTCACCCATTCCAAACGGTATCATGATCAAAAGACTAACTAACTCCAGATTCATTTTTGTAATGTGAATATGACTATTATTCATATTATTGATTTAGCTTTACGATGAAAACTCGTTTCAGATGATCAGCAACTATTTTGGCAAGTAGTGCATTTGAATAAAGTGGTAGATTTTTCCACAGTAGTTTAACATAGTTAGACGAGTTTACGGAAATATTTTACTACTGTGTAAAGTGGATGGTTTACAGAAGTGAATTTAAAATCAAATAGACATTGTTAGTCCTTAAAAGGACTCTAAAAAATATATGGCAAAAAAGAAAAATATTACTAAAAACACTTACTAAATTTGCACACTATCACTTAGTTTTAACACCAAAAATTTAACTTGCAAAAACACTTTAAAAAATTCCAAACGGTTTCGATAACAATAATGTTATCTTTTTCAAGGAAACAGATCCATAGGTTGAAAATCTAAACACCAATGCTTAAAATTATTTGAAAACGGATCTGTGTATATACATTTTTAACTACATTCAAGACGTATCCATAAGTTCTATAGAGGGCGGGGACGGAGTCATATTATGAAAAATCGCTTGGCTGTACATCTGTTTGTCTATAGGTATGGTACGGGTTTTGAAATTTTTCTGAAAAAGGGGACGATAGTTTGAGTCATGTTTACGCGAACGTTAAAATTTGGCTTTAAGAGAAGGGTTATTGAGGTTATTGACTTTTCGCAAATGTGATTTTAACTATTTGAAAAATGACGTCTGGAGGGTACAGGTTCAAATCCTAGATGTGGAGATTAATGAACCTTGTGGTCAGAGTCGGCAATATGGTTTACACGAAATTTTACGACGCCGTATCTACCTACTTTATTTAGGGTTCAGTTGAAGACCATTTTGGAGTTCGATGAACTACAGAAAAAGATCAAATGTACTCTTTTTGGCTAATTTGAACTCTAATTTATGGTTCAGAGAACTCAAATCGGGGGTTCCACCGTTGAACTTTTTTAGGGCTCAACGAACACTTTTTTAGTGTGCCCCAGATTTTCAGTGTACATTGTTTTGTTGAGCTCAATACTTTATAAGTAATTGAGAAGCAAGGCGATCAATGACATGTACCGACAGAGTCATGCTATCAATATACCTATGTGATAAAAGTACAGGATAGAAGGCGTTAGAATGGACTTTATGTCACCGAGGTTAGTCAATTTTCTTGCAGGTAAAATAGAACATGATGGTATTTTGTAGAAATACAGATTTGCTAACGAACTGGTAACTCGTTAGATCGACCGGGTGGCTCGAAATCTACGATAAACTCTACACTCAGAAAATAAAGTCCGGCGATAAAGCTTACGGTTCACCCGTTGAGCGTTGTTGAGTACTGGCGACGAACGCAAGCGAAAAACGTCCGTTGATTTCACTTAATTTTCGGCAGTTCTACGACTGTAGATGTCATTATTAATATACACGCATTTTTAATAGCATACTGGTTACGTCATGAACACCGTGAATTTCACAGGTCAACACTCGTCAAATCAGTGTCAATGAAAACCACGGTTCTTCGTCCGTGCTCTAGTGTTTCACATACGGACAAATTGACGGGTGAAGTTCGTTCAGTAGCGGTGCACTTAACCACAAATTGACGGGTAAAAATTCGTGAACTGACACACACAGTCAATTTGACGGGTGAAATCCGTAGGCTAGTGGTCCACGGAAGGCACCTATAAAATCCACTGACATTTGATTGGCGTTTTTATGATAAAATTGAAGCATCGGATAACCGTTGAATGTACTGACTTTTCATACGGTTTTTATTTTCTGAGTGTAAGTCTACAATACTATGTACAAATCTTCACTCCCATCCTTAATATCCTGATCCTGTCAACTACCCTGTCTTATACTTTGACAAATTTGTTTGAAGTTAGATGGCAACCCGTAAATCCTTTTACTCATTCTCCTAGCTGTCCGTTGCACAGTGCTGATTAAATGGAATCGAACTACAAAAACTTGCAAAATTTTTATACTTTTACGTTCTACTTTAAAAGAGAAAATGAGATTTCAGGTCTGTTTGCCATGGTACTGGAGCATGATTTATTTTAATTTTATAGATATTTTGGACACGAGTTGGCTCTTTGAGATATTAGGGATCATAAAAATTAGGGGCTACTGTCACCCTTGTCCGCTTACTTGGGACTAGGACTAGACCCCTAAGGAAATGAAACACCAAAAACACTCATAATTTGTTTTCTTGAGATCGTTTTTTTATTTTAATCCTTTAATATTATGGAATTATTATTATGGCCCTCTAGAATCAATTAGGACTATAAAGGGGATGAAATACCAATTCATTTTTTATTTACTTTTATGACCGACTGAAAAAGAACGATTTGAAAAAAGTAAATAGGCGAGAAATTGAAGATTTAACACCAGGGAGGTCTAAGGTCTACAAACTAAACGAAACACAAAATGGTGGTATGATACCTAGTAAAAATTTTATTTACTTAACTCAATCTTAGGAAACGCCAATGACATTCTCGATTCTCGGGCTTATACTGAAAAATGTTGGCGCCAATTTGAAAGTTTTTTCATTTGAAAAAAAAAATGGGTTAAATGGGAATTCGTTTACATTTGAAATGTTTTTTAAATGTCTTTTTTCAGTGTAAGAACTGTTCTTGGGTACTTACCATAAGATTATGTTCCAAATTAGAGCCCATTCCGATCATTAGAACTCCAGATTTCTGGATAATCTTGGTGATTTTGCATGGGAAACCCTCGATCCCTTGGTCCGATGGTCCATCTACGAACTCATTCTTACTATTGACAAAAAAAAAGCATCCATACGAAATTTCTACAAAATCGGTTGAGATTTACGTGATAATTGTCCCCAGATACATATATACATGTGGATGATTGTCTAGAAGATACGGACTACGCTGATGACCTGGCTATGCCTCACAAAAAGAAAGATATGGAAGGCAAAATCAGAGACGTTTCCCAAGAAGGCAAGAAGGTTGACTTGAAGATCAACATCGAGGAGACAAAGTACCTCGCTATAAACAGAAATAGCGCTGGCAATTTTGAGATTGACGGTAAAATCGTCGAATGCGTCGAGAAATTTACATACCTCGGCAGCAAGATTACAACTAATGGTGGTACCGACTAAGAGTTTCAAAGCCGCATTAACCCTACGAGAGGAAGATTTTATGCGTTAAACAACAACTGGTGCTCTAGCCTCATATCAAAGAAAACCAAGCTTCAATTATTCCGAAGCCTTGTATTATCCACACTGCTGTACGCGTCCGAGACTTGGAAAGTGACTGAATCAGTCACCAATAAAATTTAGACATTTGTCAATCGATGTCTGCGTCAAATTTTACGGATAAGATGGCCTCGAATGATTAATAACACCGAATTATGGCAGCAATGGGGTATGACTAGCATGGAGATAGAAATCAGGCGACGTAAACTTGGATGGATCGGCTACGCGCTACGAAAGGGCCCAACGGAGCCCGGATCAGTAGCAAAAGAAGCTTTGGAGTACTGTCCTCGGTAAGTAACCAGATCTAGAGGCAGACAACGCCAAACTTGGCAGCGCTCCGTCAAGTCAGAGTTGGGTGTACGCAACGATGAATGGGGTCACGTAATATCAACCGCTAGGGACCGAATGAGATGGAATAGGACTATTGATCGGCTGTGTCCCACCTGGGTACCATAGGCCCATAAGTAAGTAGGTAACATACATACATACAGACACACACAGACATATTTTTTTCGGATTTGCGCGTTTCAGACCAAATGGAACAACTTTAGTGAGGATAGAAAGACTTCTATTTTTTTATTTTTCCGAGGATATTATAACCTTTTCATCTAGAATTGATAGTGATGAAAAGCTAAAACATCAAAATGCAAGAAAGATTTTAAAAAAGGTTAAAAAGTGCTCAAACAAGACCTTGTTTAAACAAAATATTTGTTTAACAGAAACAAGGTGTTATTTGCCCCAAAGAAAAATTCTCTTGCTTGCTACAGCTGACCTGACTATTTAGGTTGCACCGATAAATTTTTGTCTACGTTGCTGAAAATTGCCACCTTACTCTATGTAACCTTCATTTTAGTGACTCTTTTTTGTGTAAATTATAAATTAAGTTATACAGTACGAGTTCCATAAATCACATTTAATTTACCTGTTCAATCTCAACCAGAGAAAAATCAAGAAACGTTGAAGGGCCTCACTTTCACTAGGTGCTTAAAGGACAAGGACATTTTTTACTGACACTTTATTAAGTTTTGTAATTATTTCTTTTTAGAAATAAGTAATGAAAATCAAGGTAATTTGGTTTATGCATAATTTAATATTTTATAGATGTATAGATATTTTATTAAAAACTATGCTTAAAAACTTCAAATAAAATAAGGTCAATGCAGTTAGATTGCACATATGAATGTTATTGCATACTTGTGTACAAACATTTAATAAAATGGTTAATTTCTTGTTTACCAAGTTTCTAAAATTTCAATTTAATGTTATTTATGTGTGTTTTTCTCAACAGAACTGTCAAATTCAGTTTGATTTGGCAAAATATGGAATTAAAATTCGATTTAGAAAATTTGATTCGATTTATGGCAAAATTGAAACTCAAATAGGGGTGAAAACTAAACTAGAGATAATTGAATATGCAAAATACATCAACCGTGGCATGTAGCTTTTTGCAAGTCATTTATCAACAGAAAATTGCTTTATAGCTATACCGAAATTGATAAATCATTCCCAGAGCGAGCGGGCGCGAGCACAACAACAGCACTACCACAATACATCAACATAAAAAACGAAATATTTATATTCATAAAAATGTCAACTATTTTGTAAAATTATTAAATAATAAAATCATAAATCTTGTATGCCGAAGAAAAGGGTTTCCGAAAATGAATTTATCTTCATCGAGAGCAATGTTAAATATACACTTTAATAGCATATTTTTTAACTTTTCACCTTTTTTGTAACATAATTTAACCTTGATCTCATAAATAATATTTTTGCAGAAGACTGTAAAAAACAATGAAAATGTATTTGGTGAGGGGTTGGGTAGGAGTGAGGTTAGGGGTGGAGTAAATAAGAGCATACAGTCTACTCATAAAGTGCTGTAACACATGGAGCTTGAGAAACTTGAATTTCTTTTCGTTTCATCGTCTGACTCTACAGAAAGGAAACGAAAATAAATATATATATAAGCTGAAATATCAACAGATATGTGTAGCAAATTCTAAAATTTTATGTAGACGACACTGGGGTAGGTTTTTGGAGTGTATGCATCTTATTGGTACATTACACATCCATACGAACAGTCGGATTTTTATTTTGTGTTTTCTCATATATGTAAGCTTTATTGAATTTTATTTTTTGATTTTCTTTTCTGACTCTCTTAACATCCTATAAGTCTATGTACAAGTATATAAATGATGATTGATGTAGAATTTATTTATTTTGAGAATTCGTCTTTGTTCCAAAGAGTGAGGACTTTTCATAAAATCAACGAAATAAATCGAAAGCTCAATGCTCAGTTTTCTATTGCTTTTATATTTTCTAGATAGAAAATTACACACCTAAACCCGGGAATTTTATTCGGGTCAATTTTAACTCGATCACGTATTTAGGATCTAAAAATTTTTCGATACTCGGTACCAATTCCCAGAAAGTCTTAAAATTGCTAAAATTTAAGCAATTTTTAAAGATGGTGACTCTCTTGATCCATCTAACTACAGGCCCATATCGGTGCTGCCTGTTTTATCAAAAGTATTTGAAGTGGTTTTGAAAAATCGTCTCCTTAAACATTTGTCTGATAATGAGTTATTACATCCAAATCAATTTGGATTTATTAAGAAATCTTCCACATCTTCTGCAACCTTGAACCTTTTTGATAACATAGTCAAATATATAAACCGCAAACTTAAAACAAGTTGCCTTTTCATCGACATTAAAAAATCATTTGACAGTGTTAATTTCGAGGTTCTTTTAAGTAAATGCAATAACATGGGCACCAGAGGCTGTGCGCTTAAAATGATTTCGAGCTACCTTAAAAATAGAAAGCAGTTCGTTTCTGTAAATGGGTGTAATAGCTCTCAAAAGACTGTATTGTGTGGGGTCCCACAGGGCTCTATTTTGGGGCCTCTCTTATTTCTCATATACATAAACGATATTTTCCTATTACCAACTAAGGGCCAAATCCAAATGTATGCTGATGACGCTGCTGTTGTCTATGGCTGTGAAAGCTATATAGAGCTTAAACAAAGCATACTTCATGATATACAGCTACTTCATGATTGGTTTATTAGAAATAAGTTCACAATGAATATCAAAAAGACTTAATTCTTAATATTCTATATGAGAAATGAGAACACGGTGGGTATTTTTGATAGACTTATTTTAGATCAAAGTACAGGTGAAGAAATTGAGCGCGTTCAGTCTATAAACTACCTAGGTTTAGTTTTGGATGATCAATTAAACTGGTCAAAGCATATTGATTTAGTTCGCAAAAAGATGACGCCTTATATTGGTATTCTAAAACGTATAAAATATCACCTAAATGTTGAAACTCTTATACAGTTCTATTTTGCACATATTCATAGCATAGTCGTTTGACTTATTCACTACCAGTATGGGGTGCATCGTCAAATAGT
>JXPH01037882.1:0-10149 GCA_001014845.1 Mochlonyx cinctipes | reverse complement strand
TTTTATCAATATTATTCAGCTCACTGAATTTGAGAGCTTCAAATCAAACCAAAGTTGGTGAACTAGAAATTGGGCTGCAACAATCGATGCACCTTTTTACTGCTATGATGATTAGGATCTAGTAAAATTAATATTATTGCACACAATGCACCCTTTTGGTTAAAGGAAATTATTTTATGCGATAATTCAAAAATCCCACAAAAATGCACCTTTTATTAAAAACTTTTTAATCTTAATCTCCAAGTAACTTTTTTCTGTTCGTCCAAATGGCATTCCGCCAAACGGCCTTCGGCGATATGGTATTTGGCCAAGTGTAACAAAATCATAAAAAAGTTATCCGAATTTTAAACCGCAAAATTTTTATGCACAAATCTTGGCTACAAAATCGGGTCCGAAATATTTAGTTTGTAGGTGTAGATTGATAGGGTCAGGTCCTCCTATACTGACCCCAGCACAGAAATTTTCTGTATTAGAGGATTTCTACACACTCAAACTTTTTGACATTTATCTGGAATAAAAGTGGTCTGAATTCTTCAGATTCAATGAAAATCGAATTTTCGTGAAAAATATTTCGTTAAAATAGAAACACGAAATTTCGGCTAGCAAAAATTTTCCGAAATTTTCGGTTAACATTAAAAAAATATATTTATATTTACTCTTTTTATCGCGGTAAGACTACAGACTGCCGAATTCAAAGATCAGCGGTTCAATTCTCATCAGTACCAAATTTTTTTTTTATATTTTCATTGTATCAGGAACATATGAAGAACCAAATTTTACGGTTAACTTTTAAAGTTATCCGAAAAAATTTGGATACACAAATCTCGGTTAAAAAACCCGGAGTTTTGGATTTAGAGTGATGTGAAGGTCGATAGGGCCTTCTGGTCAACTGATTCTACCGCAAAACTGCTCCAATGTTTTGGTTCTTTTGAACTACTATAGTAGTTGTTGAGATCAGAACTGAAATCTGCCCCTGGGTATTGCGTAGTGTAATACCATTTTAATAACGGTCCAGCCCTGTTTAGGTGGGTTACTACAGAATTGATATCTAGGTTACGACCTATCTTTTCGCTTTTGAATTTCAAAATGGAACATTATTTATATTCTTATAAAAAACTAATCAAAACTGAAAACTGCATGTGATGTTTGCATACTCAAGTCAGCTTTCATTTCCCAACAAATAAAATAAGACAAGAAAGGCGGTCGATTTTTCTTTCAATTTAAAAACAAACTTGAAATTTGAATAGAAATAAACATTTCTCTCCATATCTACTATTAAGGATCATTTCTACACTGCTGGTATTTGAACAGAATAAATTGCAAAATTAGATTGTTCAATAAAGATAGACATTATTTTGTTTAAAAGAAGAATCAGGATATTTGTATGCAGAAACCAATCCTCGTATGTACGTACATACATATTTTTTCTCCAGTTTCATTTGCTCTCTGATAAATATAGAATTTAAAAATGATTTTGATCAAAAGAGCTTTAAAAAATGGAATTAAAGAGCAAAAGGTTGAGTTGTAGCAGGGAAAAAAATATTAACCTAGACCACGTCACGATTCTTGAAAATGACATTTTACAATAAATTGAAAGTCATTTTCAATGACAAATCGTCTCAAGATGATTTTCCAATTTTATTCGTAAAGGAGGAGGATTTTTTTTTCATTTCAATGAAAATTATCTATTTTATATGAAAGATGAATAAGAACATGTTGCTTCATCGATTTTTCAAGAGGAATTTACCTAGCCAGACGGTAAAACGATAATTTGGTAAAAACACGTAGGAAACCACAGAATGGATTATGTACCCAATGTTTCATATTTTTGGCTATAGGAACTGGATTTAGGCTTCGACAAAGATGATATGTGCAAATTTTGAAGAGGATCGGAAAAGTATTTACAAAGTTATCCAAGAAAGTCTGGTAATTGGAAGTACCAAGAGTGGATAATATTATCCCAAATTTACCTCAGAAACTGTTCTTGGACATTTGCCATAAGTTTATGTTCCAAATTCAATCTCACTGGTTGCCACTAAAACTCGGAAATTCTGCTGGAGGCCGGTATCTAGAANCCAAGAAAGTCTGGTAATTGGAAGTACCAAGAGTGGATAATATTATCCCAAATTTACCTCAGAAACTGTTCTTGGACATTTGCCATAAGTTTATGTTCCAAATTCAATCTCACTGGTTGCCACTAAAACTCGGAAATTCTGCTGGAGGCCGGTATCTAGAACCTTCAGATCCTGATATCCCAGGGTCAAACTTTTTAGGAACTATCCTTGGATGCTTACAAAAAGCTTATATTCCAAATTTGAACTGACTCAGATTACGAGAACTCAAGAATTCTGGAATCTGGTACCTAAGAACTCCCACATCTCGATGTTCTAGGGACAAACTTGTTAAGGACTTGTCCTTAGATACTTACCAAAAGCTTATATTACAAATTAGTGCTCATTCTGATCATTAAAACTCAAGAATTCTGGAAGTATTGGTCCATAGGAGCCCACAGATCCCGATCTTTCAGGTTCAAACTTTTTTAAGAACTGTTCTTGGGTACTTGTCACAATATTACGTTTCAAATTTGAGCTCATTCGGATCAATAGAACTCATGAAGTCTGGAAGCTCCTGGTGCACAGGAGTCCACAAATCCCGATGTTTTCGGAACTGTTCTTTGGTACTTGTCACAAGATTGTGTTCCATATTCCCATCATTAGAACTTAAGGTTTCTGGAAAATTCTGGTGAATTTGTATGGGGGCCCCCAGCTCCGTTGGCCGGATTTGGCTTATTAAGGAACTCATCCTTACTTTTGTTGAGAAAAGTTTCCAAACNAAGGTTTCTGGAAAATTCTGGTGAATTTGTATGGGGGCCCCCAGCTCCGTTGGCCGGATTTGGCTTATTAAGGAACTCATCCTTACTTTTGTTGAGAAAAGTTTCCAAACAAAATGTCAGCCAAATCGGTTGAGAATTATGTGAGTTATCGAGGACACAGACAGACTTTAGACAGACAGTGTAACGGAGTTTCTTGGACTCAGGTTGACACAAAATAAATGACACATATTCTGATTAGAATTACTCTTTATTTTGATTGTCAACTAAGTGACAGTTTGTCTGCGCCAACCACATTGTCCTTAAGCTCCCCCATACATCAGCTCCTTAACGGTTTTTCTGTTGCCGGCTCACTCTGAGAGTTTGAGACTTGAGGGGGTCCACGTCGAATCTGTATTGGGAGAGAATTAACAAAATGTCTGGTTCGCACCACCACCGTGGCCAAGAACCAGGTAATTCATATAATTCGAGAAAACTTACCTACAAGCCTTCTAGTCTGCGCGGAGTAGCTAGGGTTAGATTCTCTTCCTTCTTTTCTTCTTCAAACTTCATTGGGTTGAGGCACCTCCTTAAGCACGTCCTCCTCATTCCCACGTTGCTTCGAGAAAAACAACCAAAACTTCCACGTCATCGTCTGTCAGTTTGTCCAACACACCCTTTTTGACGATCCCTCTTTTGAGATCAATTCCGTTTTAGGCCATCTATTAACATTAGCCGTAACATGATTGGGGTACTTTCGATGGTTGTTAGAGGTATTTGGATGGGAATTAGGTTTTGGGAGCAAACTAGTTGGCAGATCGTTAGATCATGGTATGTCCTGTCTACTTCAATTAAATAACCCGGTTGGAGCACAGTCCGATGCGAGCAGAACACTACGGTAATTACCCTCCAATTAAGGCAATTGATGCTGGGGCCAATGTTGCCTTACAACTGCAACTTTGCCCGAGTGAGGTTGCACCCAGCAGAAATTCAAAGGACCTTTAGTTTGGTGGTTTAGAATCCACTATAAACTAATGTCCTCTTCAATAGATCAATTGTTTGACCAGCTGTGTGGCATGTGGCACCATCTTGTTGTAAGCACATATCAAGATGTCAAGTGCATCAAATTCTGACCAAAAATAGTCTTCTAACATGGCACGATAGTGAACTTTATTGACCATAACATGGTGATCATAAACATCGACCAAAAAATACACCACACGGTCACTTTTTGTGGATGCAATGGAGTTTCTTGAAGCACATGTGGGTTGTTTGCTGTCCAATAATGCATATTTTGCTTGTTGACAAAGCCATTGACCCAAAAATGAGCATCATCGCTGAAGATGATTTTTCGTTGAAATTCATGATTTTCTTCAAACTTTTGAAGAACCTAATTGGAGAAGTGTCGGCGCTTTAAATCTTCAAGAGGCCGCAGTTCTTAAGTTAATTTGATCTTGTAAAGGTGTAGGCCAAGATCTTTACACAAAATTCACCACAATGTGGTTTGAGAGAATCCCAAATCCTGTGAACGGCGTGGAATCGACTGATTTGGCTCATTTTGAACTGAAGCACTTACAGTTATAATATTTATGGTACTGCGACCGGTGTGTTGTCTCACTGGCACAGAAACTTTCAATAGTGAATATGTTGACTCGAATTTATTCACCATAGTACGCACATCCTGTCTGGCGGGACGATCATTACGACGGAAAATTGGAGTAAGCACTCGTAAAGTTGCACCTTGATAAAAATGTAAGTCTTGACTGACGTTTTGACGTTGACAGATCATGAAAAGAATTTAAGAGTGCCTTAATTTTTGTGCAGCAAGTATGTTTTGATAGCATGGCTCTGATGACACATTTCGGAAATTGCTTTATTTATCTTACTATTCATGAACATTAGACCACACAAAGTAATTTACCGCATTGTCACAACTTCCTTGTGGTTCACAGGAAGATCCACCACGCACCGTACATGGGTAGTCAAATTTTCTCAGTAGGACACAGCAGGTCAATAGTGTTTTTCCATTTCATTCAGTTTAGCCCGTCATTAAGGTCACCCAGTTTCTTCTTGATGCCATTCTACAACACATAAAAAGAATATTACTTTCACAAATTAGGGAATGAGAAATATTAGGTTGGTGGTTAATGATTTTTAGATATTCCACTTGGGACACCTTGTTGATTATTGCTAAGTATTCGATTACAAAACCATAGCATGTAAAATCCCTTCTTCAATAAAATAGCTTATTTGTTAGTATGGCCAATGCTAATCCGATACAAAATACCAGCAATTTTCTATGATTTTATAAACCCATTATTACCCTTTTGCAACATTAAATCGTATTAAATGTCATCCACATTTATTTCGAAGCCGTATTACTGTCTCGAGTTTTCTCTAAACCGACATTTTAATCGAGTTATAAAAAACATAATACAGTCTAATGTGTCTACCTAAAGTTAGATTAAAAAAAAATAAAAGTAATAAAATAATATACAAAATTTCATTACATAAATTTTCATTTCAGTGAGCATCAACGAGAGAGTACGCGTCAAATCAAGTCAAATCAAATGAACACTCATTACCCTTCAAAATAATCACCCCGGCATCAACCGCGAATAGATTTACGTGAAATTTTCGAATTCCCACATTTATTTATTTTAATTAACATTGTAATGTAATAATAAAACTAAATTTATTAAATATCGATAAAATTTTTATTCATTATTTATTTCTATCTACACTCCATGTGTTTGTTTTGGAGCTGAATACAATCTGGTGATGAGGGGGTTCGAATTTGTGATGTGATTCAAGCGGGAGATGCACCAGAGATGCATTTCAATTTCATAACACGTCACTTTCAATTATGAAATAACTTGAGTAGAAAATTTGTCATTTAGATTGTGAAATTCGGTGGAAAATTAGAACATTTCTTTTTAAATTGGGACATATACAAGCTTTTCTTTCTTTCTTTCATCATATTTAATAAAATTTAGGAAACCTCAAAGTGGATTATGTAGTTTTTTTTCACATTTATTGTGTACTTTGTGATAGAAAATGGATTTAGACTTCGACAAAGATGATGTGTGCACATTTTGAAGAGGATCGAAAAAGTATTTATAGAGTTATCCAAGAAAGTCTGGTAATTGGAAGCACCTGGAATGGATAAAATTATCCCATATTTTGCACAGGAACTGTTCTAGAGCGCTTGCCATAAGCTTATATTCCAAAATGGAGCCAATTCCAATCACTAGAACTCGAGAAATCTGGCAGTGGCCGGTACCTAGGAGCTTTTAGATCCCGATGTTTCAGGGTCATACTTTTTTAGGAACTGTTCTTGGATACTTAACAAAAGCTTTTATTCCCAATTTGAGCTCATTTCGATCACGATAATTCAAGAATTCTGGAAGTTACTGGTACCTAGGAGCCCCCAGATCCCGATGTCCCAGGTTCTAACTTTTCAGGAACTGTTCTTGCATACTTAAAAAAGCTTGTATTCCAAATTTGAGCTCATTCCGATCACTAGAACTCGAGAATTATGGCAGTGGCTGGAACCTAGGAGCTCCAGATCCCGATGTCCCAAGGTAAAACTTTTTAGGAACTATTCTTGGATACTTAAAAAAAGCTTGTATTCCAAATTGAAGCTCATTCCGATCACTAAAACTTGAGAGAAAAAAATGGTTCCTCAGGAAAAGTGGCCTAATACGTGAAAAAATGGTCTTTGTGAGCCTGTCTGTGCGTCTGTCTGCCTGTGCGTCGCACTGTCAGTGTCCTTAACGACTCAGGTAATTTTGATCAGATTGGTCAGAAATTTTGTGTGGGGACTTTGCTCAATAAAAGTAAGGACGAGTTCCTTAATGGGCCAAATCGGATCTTTTTTAAACTGACTAGAATTTTCCCAAAATCTTATGTTTTATTGATCGGAATGAAGGTAAATTTGAACAGCTCTTAAAAAAGTTTGAGTCTGCCACATTGGGATTGGTGGGCTCATTCTTGAGTTCTAGTGACGGGGATAAGCTCAAATTTGGAATATAATCTTGTGGTAAGTATCCAAAACAGTTCCTAAAAAAGTTGACCCATCCCATAAGAAAAAAAAAATACTGTTCGCGAACTAACCGCAATCCTTGATTTCTAGTGACTGAGCTCAAATTTGAAATATAAACGTTTGGTAAGTGCTCAATAACAGTTCTTATGCTACATTTGGGATAATATTATCCATTCCTGGTACTTCCAATTAAATAAAAGGTGAAAATTCTGATTTTCAATTCGTGTCAAAAATTAAGGATAACTCACCAGGGAGTTTGGGAATCTAAAAAAAATTTGGTATGACCACCTAAGTGCACCCAGGCATCTATTAAACTTGGGTCAATTTAGATTGAAATTTATTTTGTTCAAGTGATAACCGTTAGCCTAGAGTTCGTGAATCGGTATAAAAAATTGGCATGTGCCTTAGGGTGGTCCCAGACTAGCCGACCTCGTCTGATTTTAAGTCTCATCCTTCAAAAGTTTCTTCTTGCAATTCTATACTTTCTCCACTCCAAAATTTTGAGTTAGATCGGATAAAATTTGGGACGTACTACCGTCCAAAAACCGTAAAACAGGGGTTTTTTAGGGTTTATGGACCAAAAAAAAAACAAAAAATAATTCTGAACTCCTATTTTTAGCCTTGATTTATTAAAATATTTGAAATACATTAAAAAATAACTCCTTTTCTTGTTTTTGTGGATTTGGTTTACTTTCTCTGGTTACGGCCCAAAATAGGTGAAAAATAACCTTTTTTTTCAGTTATATGCATTTATGGCTAAATTGTTTGTGGAAGCCGATTTTGTTGAAAAATTAAGCGAGAGTAGCTATTTATTGTATACAAATTTGTATGAAATTTTTAGCTTAATCGATCAAGTGGTTCTACAGATACAGGGCTGAAAGCATACAAACCCCTTGAAATTTCAAGGGGCCATTAACGATATCTTCGGTTTAAGCCATCCGATTAAGCTGAAAATTGGCACGTAATTTTTTTTAGTACACACATCAATCTGAAATCTTTTAAGCCCAATTTGTCAAAGGCTACTATGGACTCTAGTACAAAATTAACTGAAGTTATGAGTGTGTACATTATAATTCCATGGCCAGGTCCAGATGAGCTCAAAATTGGCATAGATGCTTAATTTGCTATTTCATTGAAGCTCTAAAATTTTGAGCAAAATCGGTTGAAGGCTATTCTGGGACCACTCTAGTACCCATGGATCGATGAAAATGGTGGAGTTATTATTATTTTAATCGGTTTAAAAAAAATTAGAATGACCTCTTAAAGATACTGATGATAATTGGTCAAAATGGACCATTTTTTTGCCAAGTTAGTGATACTCATCGGACTAAGAACTTTGGGAAAGGTGTAAAAGATTTGATTTAACCCCTTCCTCACTAGAAGCATCCTTTAAAAATCTGGAAAACTTAAAAAAGTTCGACCTTGGAGTCCCTATTTGAGTTCGTTGAACCATAAATAAGCGTTCAAATAAGCCAAAAAGAGTTTATTTGAACCCTAAATAAAATAGGCAGACTTGTTCGAAATTTGGGCTACTTTGTCACATTTTCGAAATTTATACCAAGGCAGTAAAATATTTTTGGTCCAAATTAACATATTTTCATTGGTCCCTGTATACCCACAGGGGTTCATACCAAATTTTTTGCCCCTATTCCTGAACTTCCCAGACCAATATGTATCAAAAAACATTTTTTTCTTTAAATTGAAGAATTTTCATCGCTCTATGGGTACCCCTAGGGATTATTTTTATTTTTTTATACCTGTTACTGAACTCTCCAGAGCAAGAGGTATCGCCTTGCATAAAAATTTGTCCAATTTCACTCATTTTCATCGATCCCTGGGCACCAGACCTCGGCGCCACCATTACGACTTTCAAGCGGCTTGTGTGGTAAATCACAATCTTTGGACAGTTTTACTCAGAATATGGTAGATATGGTTGAAAACTACGAACGGCATCATACATTCGAACTTTGTTCCTGAACATAAAATTGGTTAAGGAAGCGAGAAAAATGAAATTCTCATTTTCTCTGCAGTTCGTCCCTGTGAATAGGCATACAAAATAAAAAGCTAATAATGAAAACTGTTTTTATCGGTCAGTGATTAAACAATGCCACCAAAAAAACCCGCGTCCCATGCGGTGGTTGAAATTAAATTAATTTACTAAAATAATATCCCAGTTATTACATTTTATTTATCTGTCGTGTTGCATTGGAAAACAATTTTGGTCTGCTGTATTTGCTCAGGCAAAATATAAAATGGAATACATAAAACAAAACATAAAAAGCTCATCACCAGGATAATTTGATGAAAAAAAGTTTTTATCTAACCATTGTTGTGTGCAAAATAAATAATCAGGACCAATTCACAAAATAAACATGGCGATTATTCAAACATTATATTTTATTTATAAAATAAAAATACTTTTTTTTATTTAGTGGGCGCTGCTGGCTGTGGGAATGTGGGTGAACATTTGAAGTGTCTATGTGTGGGTTGTTTGAATTAGGGATCTATGTCATATGCAGCCACGGTTGTTAGTTTGGTTTGGGAAATATTTTTGTTATTCAATGTTTGGGTTTTTTCCTTGTTTTGGGTGACATTATTTTCTGGTATTTTTTTATTGAATTTTAAACTCTTTATATAATCCATTGCAATAAATGAATATTCTCTAGAGTACTTCTGAGACGATCTGGCTGAAAAATATAGGGTTTTTTAAAGCGCCAAATTGATTTACTGTGTCAGTGATCCGTACAAACCAGAGGGCCTCTTAGATTGCATTCGGGGCACCCTTTTGTTCCACCCTTACGATTTATAGGTGGCTTGGGTGACAAACCACAAAATGCAAAAGAGGAAAAAGAAGCAGTTTTATTTCAGAAATTGTAAGATATGATTGAAAATTACAAATGGCGCTATACATTTGACCCTTGTTTTTGAACAAAAAGTTGGTCAAATTTGGGATATGCCACCGTTTTTGAGAGTGATTTATGCAACCGCACACAATTTGACCAACTTTTTGTTCAGAATCAGGGGTTGAAAGTAAGAAGCCGTGGGTAGTTTCCAATAATATACCATATAACATATTTTGAAGTAAAACTGACACTTTATTCGCAATAAGATATTGATTTGCTACCCAAGACATGCTGTGTACAATTGGTGGCACCGGAGTCTGATTTGGGGTCGTGCAAAGTTGTTTTGAAGCCGTTTAAATTTTTTTTAGTGTTTTTACTTTAACTTCTAGAACTTCAAGTCTTGCATTTGGTCACCCAAATTAATTTTAAAACACGTTTTGAACATCTAGGAA
>JXPH01037872.1:232-11400 GCA_001014845.1 Mochlonyx cinctipes | reverse complement strand
ATTGACAAATGTCTGAATTTTATTGGTGACTGAATCAGTCACTTTTCAAGTCTCGGATGCGTACATCTGTGTGGATAATACAAGGCTTTGGAATAATTGAAGCTTGGTTTTCTTGAGGCTTGAGCGCCAGATGTTGTATAACGCATAAAATCTTCCTCTCGCATTGTTGATGCGGCTTTGAATATCTTCGTCAGTTGTAACCACCATTAGTTGTAATCTTGCTGCTGAGGTAAGTAAAGATCTCGACGCATTCGACGATTTTACCGTCAACCTTGGAAAATTAAAACTCATTAGAAACTTATAGATCTATCAACGAAAACAATGTTTATGTTAAAGTCACCAAAAATTCTGAGGATTGCAAAGAAGTCGCAATTGCAGAGAATTTGAAGTGCCATTTCAGCAGCAGCACAATATAAAAAAGCAGCAAAGAGTAGTTTGAACGACGTTGTTCATACTAAAAAGATGGCTGTTTAGTTTGTCTTGTAATTAATGATTTTAATGAAAAAACCCATATAAATTCTGACGTAGTCAATCAAAATGGCTGAATCGGAATGAGCTCAAATTTGGAATATAAGCTTCTGGTATATAAGTATACACCCAAGAACAGTTTATATTCTAAACTGGAATTCACACCATCCGTTCATGGTTCTTTCAAATAACAGGCTTTTTTGAATAACACCGATGATCCTCATCATTATTCAAATTTCCCTATACGATCTTTTTTCAAGTTAAAATAGAGTTCTTATGATATAAAGTTCTGGAAAAAAAGAAAGAAAAATCCCTCTTGCGGTTTTATGCGTTTTTATTATCCGAATTTTGTCATTTCTCTTTGCCCTAGGCTAGGGTACATGTACTTGCCACTTTTATCATACATGAAATAATAATAGTGTAACTTATCTGTTTTTAGATGAGTTTTTGTTGATAAATTGCTTCCAAAGAAGTAAGTATATTAAAATAGCTAATCTTATCTCTGAATCTAACATTGATTGCCAAATTGAAATCGTATAAAACATGAACACGTTTAATTTTGCTTTAATTTCTATTGGAAACTGTGCTAGTCATAATGAGGTTGTACAAAAATTCACTTGTGTTTTTAGTTATTTTACTTGTTTTGGTGCAAAATGAAGGAAGTGCAATACCAATAAGGTGAATATTTTGCAGTATAATTGTCCAATATATTTTTAAGTAGTTTTTCATAAGTAGAAATCGAGACCCTAAAATAGTGATTGTTGGTTCAGGTGCATCCAGTATTGCAGCAGCAACAAGACTTATTGAAAATGGATTCATGAACATCGAGATTTTAGAAGCAGAGAATTATTGGGGAGGAAGAATTCATACATTTCCGTTTGCCACAAACGTAATTGATTTGGGTGCCCAATGGTGCCATGGACAAGGAGATAATCCAGTGTATCAAATGGGACTTCCATATGATCTTTTTGACGTCACTTACGATCCAGAAAATTATGTATTCTCACGTCCTAATGGAGATGTTGTTCCAGTGAGACATGCAAATGTTATGATGCATATTTTAGACGAAATTATCGTAAATGGCAATGACACCGGACTAGGACATTATGATGGTTCTTTGGGGGATTTCATTATTCAAAAGTACTGGAAACAGTTTTTTTAATTTAATGTTTATTTTTACATAAATTTTTGAAGGTTTTATGAAGCGCTAGAGTCACCGGAGTACAATGGTATTGGAGGAATTGAAAGGTGGCAAGTTTTAGATTTTTATCACAGATTTTACAATGGAGAAATGGGATCAGATAGCTGGTATGACCTGTACGGTCCAGGGCAATTGAATTATTGGGAGCACGATGGATATCTTAATATGAATTGGAAAGATAATGGATATGGGACTGTTTACAAACTACTAACGGTAATACCCTAATGATAATAAGACGATTATTTTTATCCAACTTTCTTTTTCAGAAATCTTTTCCAAAACCAACTGCAGAATCCATTAATATTGAAGATAAAATAAAGTTGAATAAAACGGTGACAAACATTCAATATATTAATAATGAGCTGAAAATTAAAACTGATAACAGGGAAACTATAGGAGCTGATCACGTTATTGTGACAGTTTCCCTTGGGGTACTGAAGGATCGTTATCGGCAACTTTTTACTCCATCACTTCCACAATATAAAGTCGACGCAATCAATGAACTTTCACTTGGAACAGTTGATAAACTGATAATGGAATTTGAGTATCCATTTTGGCATCCAGGTTGGACAGGAATAAAACCCGTATGGACGGATGAAGACCTGGCTGAAATAAGGACGAGTAAAGCAAACTGGCTCGAAGGAATAATTTCGTTTGATAGGGTAGATTATCAGCCAAATCTTTTGATTGGATGGGTTTATGGCAGCTTTGCTCGTCAAATGGAATTGATAAGTCAAGAAGAAGTTTTTGAAAGTTGTTTGTTTATGTTGAGAAAATTTCTTCCTACGGTTGTAGTTCCAACTCCAGTTAATTTTATACGGTAAAACTTACCGGTATCATGAAAGTTAAAAAAAAAATAGATTTTATTTTACAGAACAACGTGGTACTCCAATAAAAACTTTAGAGGTTCATATTCATATCATTCTATTAGAACGGCAGCATTAGGAACATCTCCAGCTAAGCTTGCAGAGCCATTATATAACCAGTTTGACCTTCCTATTGTTCATTTTGCTGGAGAGGCTACAAGTGACCATTACTGGTCTACTGCGCATGGTGCAATTGAAACAGGATGGCGAGAAGCTGATCGGATTATGAAGTATTATCGTAAATAATAAAAAAAAAGAAAAAGACTCTGAAATCGTTTTACACATCAATCTTCTAATCTTTAGCCGCATCAACAACAACCTACTCAAGGAGTTCCCACACCAAATTCCACGTTCAAATTAATTCACTGAAATTTGCTGCAGAAATTCCTCCTTTTTCTTCCAATTAAAATTAAACAATCATTTATTTTTGACAGTTTTGTCAAATAGATTGTCAAAATTTCTTTCCCAACAGCATGACAAACGTGATAATTTCTCGCAATAAAACGCGTTCATCGACTCCTCCAGTGCCAAAGCACTTTGCGGTGATCAGAAGAAAAACAAGTTTATTTAATTTGGATTTGGACCAAAGCAAAGAGCGAACGGCAATAAAAAATTTGATATTTTTGCTTGATTGATTTTTTTGCCATCTTTATTCATAAAACAATATTTTTATGGACACTCCACTAAAATCCAAACGATTTTAAAATGCAAATTGATCAGAGATTAATTGGATTAATTATAATTTTCAACAGTTTTTAATGTTTTGCAGTCCATTCATCGAAAATAGAAAGGAATTCGAAATTTTTTCATTAAAATTTTAATGTTTTTTCAATCATGTGTTGTTTTATGTTTCAAAAATTCTAAGTTTTACTCATTAAATAATAATATACAATATACATACATATTATAATTTTAATGAAATGGGGGAAGAGAACTAATACTGGGCGGCATGCAAAAGCCAGTAAAGAGTAAGATTTTCAATTAGGAGGTGTTTGTTTGAACACAAAATGCTCAACTTGAGAGCTACCTCTAAAAAATGTAGTGATTAATCAGTACATTTAATGTTTTTTGAAGAAAATGTGGAATTATTGGTTTCTTCTGTACACAGTTCTTACAGATTTATACGTAAACTACATTTATAGAACAATCAGTACATTTCAAACGACATTTTGTCGATATGGTATTGATATGGATCCGAAATAGAGTCGACAGGGTGTCATGGTGTCGACACAAAACGTGAACTACATTTTATAGATAAAAATCAATAAACTGTTTTTAGAATACTTCCCCTTTTAGCCTCTCATTCTGAAATACATCCAAGATTTCTCAAACCATCCATCCAAATAAATACCTACGTTGGCAACTCAGTTGTTTAATTTAGAGACCAAGGAAAAAAATTCCATCAATTTGATTGACAAACATATTCGACGAGACAAGATTGTACAAAAAGTGGCTCTAAAGCGCAACCTTTGATAGGGGTGCCATTTAGTAGAGCAAGAAGTACTGGATTCAAGTATGAAAAAATGCACTAGTGCTCAACTATTATGCGGCCTCAAAAATTCTTGTTGACACCATAAGGGATTCAAGCGTGTTTTTGAAATTTTCTTCAATGTTCTTAGAGTATAAACAAATTATCGAGGTCTAGCAAATTGCAGAATAAAATTGATTTTTCATTCTAATCGAAAAAATGACCTTGGTCCACTATGGTGTGGCAGGCCTCAATTCTAGCACTGAAAGCCAGACGGTTCGTATTTGGAAAATGTTCTTCCTGGAAAAAATTGCTACTAACATGAAGAATGTCGAATTGGAACAACAATTTTCATGTTTCCGAACAAGAAGTTGGTCGAAACCGACAAAAAATATATGTATATAACGATGTTTCTCACTTAAACTTGTAAAAGTTTAAGTCATGCGAAAGGTCCAGAAATGAAAATTGCCCAAATCAACTTTAAAACTCGTTTCGGACCCCTAGGAATAATTTCCGACCAAAACTGGGTGATCAAGTGTTGCTCGGTTGCTCGGATCCTTATTCGTTTTTCCGAAACTTTTTATGTCTCAAGAAAATTCATAGACGGTTTATCTGATCGAGCTGAAATTTTGAAAAAAAAAGTACTCATTTGAATAGATCACATGATCCATTCATATGAGAGTCCAATCAAACAAAGGCTTCTGTGGGCTCCCATACAAAAGTTCGTCATTTTATCGATAAAACCGATAAAACATTTATAAATATTTTTTTTTGACATTTTTGCCAAAATCTTTGATTGGTACCAATTTCATGTCTACCAATTTATAGCCCAATCGGGTAAAAGGCTTCTGTGGGCTCCCATACAAAAGTTTATCATTTTATCGATAAAAACGTAGGAAACTACTAAGTGGACTAAGTAGCGTTTCGTTCCTATTTATTGTATATTTTTGATAGGCCTGTTCCAGTTCAGACTTTGACAAAGATGAAATGTGTAAATTTTGAAGAGGATCGGAAGAGTATTTATAGAGCAATCCACGAAAGTCGGAGAATGAGAAGCTCAAGAAATGGATAATATTATCCCAAAATTAGCCTAAGAATTGTTCTTGGGTACTCTGCATATGCTTATATTCCAAATTTGAGCTAGTGGCCGTCACCTAGGAGCCTTTAGATCCCGATGTCAAATTTATTAGTAACTGTTCTTGTACCAAAAGTTTATATTCAAAATTTGAATTAATTCTGATCACAAGAACTCAAGTATTCTGAAAGTTTCTGATATAAAGGAGCCATCAGATCTGGATGCTCCATGGTCAAACTTTTCTAGGAAATGTTCTTGGATACTTACTAAAAGTTTATCTTCCAAATTAGAGCTCATTCCGATCATTAGAACACAGAATTTCAGGAAAATTGTAAAGGTGCCCCCAGACGCCATGGCCCGATTTAGTCCATAAATAAACCCGTCCTTTATTTTGTTGAGCAAGGCCTCCACATAAAATTTCAGCGGTTGAGAACTATACGAGTTATGGAGGACACACAGATACACAGACACTAAAACGACATATGTTAGATGACAGACAGGCGACAGATAGACATACACACAGCTTTTTTCACGTTTCAGACCATTTAAAGGTTGAAGGAACTTTTCCAGAAGAACCAAAAAATTATTTTTTTACTGAAGCTTTTATTTTCTACCTATAGATATGATGTAGGAAAAGCTAAAAACGTAGGAAACCGCAAAATGGATTATATAGCTTTTCTTTCGATGTCTCCTTTTCTAATATCGGCAAATTTTTTACTTAATCGGCAACTTTCTTATGTTATCTTTTTAAGAAATTGTTTCTGGATATTCACCAAAAGCCTGCATTCCAAATTTGAGCTCGTTCTTATCACTAGAACTCAGAATTCTGGAAGTTTACGGTACCTTGGAGTCCTCAGATCCCGATGTGCCAGAGTCAAAGTTTTTTGTAGGTACTTATTATTTGAATACTTACTAAAAGCTTATATTCTAAATTTGAGACCATTCCAATCACTACCACTCAAGAATTATGGAAATTCCTCACACATAGGAGCTTTCAAATCCCAATGTCCCACGGTCAAACTTTTTTAGGAACTGACCAAGTCAAAGTTTTTTGTAGGAACTGTTCTTGAATACTTACCAAAAGCTTATATTCCAAAATTGAGCTATTTTCGATCTCTAGAACTCAAGAATTCTGCAAGTTCCTTGTACAAAGAAGCTCACAGATCCCAATGTTCCAGGTAATTATTTTTTACTCTCTCTAACTATATTAACTTCGCGAATNCGCAAATTTCGCGATGGCAAATTAACCCACTTTCTGTGATCGGAACGAGCTGAAATATTGCAGACAGATTCGTTGTCGAGAACAATGCATTTAAAAGAATAAAAAATTAAAAAGAAACTAAAAGAAATAATTTATAAACAAAATTTTTTTGAAAAAAATTTGAATTTGAAAGAGTGAAATATAGAGAGAGTTTTAAAAACTTTGTATTATGGTTAAAGTATCAGGAACTATTCTTGGGTATTTACCTTAAGATTATGTTCCAAATTTGAGCTCATTCCGATCATTAGCTTTCAAAATTTCTGGAAAAGTCTGGTGAGTTGGTATGGAGGCCCCCTGACCCCAAATTTCGATTTAGCTCATTAACACTCTCGTCCTTATTTTTGTTGAGAAAAGCCTCAGCCATATGAGTTGAGATTAACGTGAGTTATCAAGGACACCGACACACAGACGACGATAGACGACAGACACACAGGCAAACACTTTTTTGTTTTTTACACGTTTAGACCACTTGAAGCAACTTTTCCAAAGGAAAGAAAAGCTAAAACAATATAAATTACACATTTATTATAAAATCTTATAAAATTTTCGATTATTAATTGGTATCCTACTAACTTTCAACTCAATCGGACTTCAGACTTCTGTGGGCTACGATACAAAAGTTCGTCATCCCACATTTTGGATCGACCTGGTTCGGCTTGGAAAAATATCGACTTACACTTATGGACCATTTTTCTCAATTTCGACCAATTACTTGTTCGGATTTATGAAAAGTTTTGTTCCAAGTCGATATTCTACAGTTTAGCAGTTTCGACCATATGTTCGCCCAACTAGACTCTATCAAAGAAAATTCAGTTTTGGCACTTCGAAAATCGTCAAAAACTAGAGTAGGTACACAGCTTTTAAATATTTTTGTAGGCTCAATTCTTTGAATGCTTGAACAAATCGAAAAATTAGAAGCTAAAAGATATAAATAGATGTAAAAGATCCTCCTTATTTACGCCCCAAATTAGGTAATAAAATAAATTTATAATTCAGAAAAAATACGTTTCAGAATAAAAATAAAATTAAGAACTCGTGTTTGCGGAAGATATGTAAATTTATGCACGTAATTAATGAATTTCGTTCGACAATAACTTTGTCGCAATCACACAAATTCTCAAAAGGTACGGGTACAAATGGATGCAAAGAAGTAAGTAATTCCAATGTATCTCACGTTCGTACGCAAATAACTTGATTTTGTCAAAAGAAATTGTCTTGCGAGACGACAATTCCATGAGTTTGTCGCTTTGAAAAGCAATTTTACAGCCATCATATAAATAACATAGACAAGAGAGGCAAGACTCCACTCCGATAATTTACAAAATATCGAAGACAATGTGTAAACAACGAACAAAATTATGTGGGCTTGTGATCATTGAATATAAATGAGGCACATTTCTTTATGGGAACCAACCGAAAATTGAAAAACAGAAAGAAAAGAAATAAAACTTTGGATTCCATTATTTATTTGGGAACATATTGATCTATTATTTAAAATAAAACCTTTTCAATTAGTTCTTGCACATGACACCCACCCATAACCCATATACCACAACCAAGGTTCCTTTTTCCATCGTCAACTTCATTTTTCAACCATATTTCAAGGAAAGAAGAAAATATTGAAAGACCGTAAAAGGAAATGGTTTGAATGTTTAATTTATTTGTTAGGTAATTATGTTGATGTTTATTTCAATTTAGTCAATAAATACTCTATAAAAATATATAATTACAGAGAGCAAAAAAACGCCGAACATAAACTACTTATTGAATATGTCAACAACCATTATATTATTATATCTTTAAAATAGTTGTCATTAATTTATCGACGATTTCCATTCAATTGAAATGAAATGACTCTCCGCGAGATGAAATTAAAGCGAAATAAAATGAAATCGAATGGAAATGGAAACATTGTTTATAGTTGAAGAGCCTGAAGCAAAAATCGGTATCGAAGGCTAAAATTCTCAGCATATGAGATTTTAAAGGCATAAAAATTCAGAATTTCTTGGTAGGGCTGAAAAATGTTTGTCCTACATTTTAATAAACTAAACGTCTAATTTTGGTAGATTATGGTACAAAACCCTAAAACCACTATTAACATAATTGAAATTCGAACTCTTCATAGGCCAAAAACTTTGCAAAGCACCCGATTTTTGGTTATAACCTTGTAACTTACGTCCTATAAGTTTACTCCCAGCGATTTCCAAGGCTTTTGAAAGGATCATTCATGATCAACTTTCAGACTTTTTCGATAGAAATTCTCTCTTTATCTGGCTCTCTTCATCTGGCTTTCGAAAGAAAAGTAGTACAACTACCGCTCTTACGAAAATTGTTGATAACGTTCCGACTGGTATGGACAAGGGAATGATAACAGTGTTGGTACTTTTAGATTTTTCGAAAGCTTTCGATACAATAAATCATCTCTTACTGAGTCGAAAGTAGAGAAATATAGTCTGGAGGATAATGCTGTTGAAATGATCTTGTCCTATCTGACCGGGCGTAGTCAGTATGTTGAGAATGGTGATGCTAAATCGGAGAGGTTATATTTGAAAAATCGAGTTGCACAGGGTTCTATTATGGGACCTTTGCTGTTCTCCATCTTCATCAATGACCATCCTGATTGCGTCTCATTCTCAACATACCTTCTGTTTGCTGACGATTTTCAAATCTATAATTCTGATAGACTTGAAAATGCACAGCAAATCATCTCCAATATTAATGAGGCTCTTGTGCGTATACTTGAGTGGAGTAAATGCAATGGACTAAAATTGAATGCATCAAATGACTCAGGCAATAATCTTACACAGTCAGATAATTGCGGCTGTGCGTAGGTATTGCAGAAGTTAAAAGTGTACGACTCGATGATCAAGATATTGATTATAGTTCAACTGTAAAAAATCTTGGTTTGTATATGGATTCTCACCTCAATTGGATGACTAATGCTGGCACTATGCAAAAAAGTATACTACGGCCTGCACTCCCTCAATCGAATGAGATTCTATACACCTCAAAATATCCGACTGCAGCTGGTAAAATCCTTGATCTTACCACATTTCCAGTATTGCGACGTTATTTTTTCGAGTGTTAGTTGTGCATTCAATGCATCCTTGCGATGTGTTCATAATCTTCAACGTTTTGATCACATCTCGCATCTGAGCCCAGCTTGCTGGGGTGCTTTTTTGCGAAGTTTTTCAAGTACAGAATAGCTTGCAGTGTCTTAAAGGTACTGCACGATATGACTGCAAGTTATATGAATGATTTCTTTGTTCGAGGGTCTTTCTCGAGAACTGGAATGCTTTTAATGTCACGGTTTAGAATGGAGGGCCTTGAGAACTCCTTTAGGATAGAGGGTATTAGAGTTTGGAACTCCTTACCAGTTCAAATCACTGAAGTGGAGAGGTTTTCGGCTTTTAAAAGTACAGCATTTGAATTTTTCAAAACCACCAAGACAATATGTTTCATTTTATATATTTTAACTGTTTTATGTCAATTTTAACTTAATTTAGACATTGTCCCTTCGCCAAGCTTCAGCTTATTTATGCATATATAATAAAATATAAATACAAATACAAATAGTCAGTCTTGACAAACTGATAGACCATAAATACTCTATTATGTTAAGAATGGTTTACGAGTTTCAGATAGTGGTCTATAATTTGAGGATAAAATATAATGTTGGCTCCTTCTCCAACATAGATATCCTTGAGATCGAGTCTGAAGACAAAAAACCATAGTGGGACAAGAATTTTTCAGCTAACCACTTTTTGAAAAGGTGGATCACTGATCCCGATTTTTACATCGGGCTCTTGAACTTATTACTTTATTTTTATTTATTTTATAATTTTACATTATTTTATATTCAAGAATAAGTATTGAAAAATGTGTCCTTCTGCTTCTGCTTTTGCTCTTACTTAATGTTCTGGTCTTTTGTGGAAGAGTTGAGTAACTGCTCTCTCATTGTTGTGTCGGATGAGATAAAGGCTGGTTATATGATCAAAAATTACTATCAATATTCTGTTAATTCAGACAATACTCCAATTAAATTGTAAAAAAAAATTAGGCTTTTATAGATTCAAAACTATTTATGAAGTTGAAATTTTCAGCTTTTTCGTCACTTTTTTAAAAACCGTTGCAATTAGTGTTGAACTTAGAACTCAGTTAACCGAATAATTTAGAAAAAGTTTGTTAACCGATATTTTGTGTTTTTATTTTTAGCGGAATATTTTTCACAAAATTTGGTATTGATTGTATCCGAAGAATTCGGAACCCTTTCATTGTTATTTGTTATGTAAAGGAATTAACTGTTTCAACCAAATACCAGAAAATTTCAAGAATGTTGCAACATTAGCAATGTTCAGGATATATTGCAGAATATATTAGGGAGAACTTCCATTGAACAGAGGACAAATAAAAGCAGGGCTGTGCAAAGGGTGTGAGAGCTGGGTGCTAGCATACGGAAATTGAGCAAAAGGATCCCCTGCGGCGCTGTTTGAGATGAGATATACCGATAACCAAGAAAAAAAATTAGGGGCAGCAAAAAGTTGTGTATTGGATGTATTTGTAAGTGGGGTGGGTGGTCAGAGAAGCCGCCCAAACCAAAAACTTGCACCTAGGCCTCAAGGTGGGCCCTTTGTACTCAACTCCCAAACGGGAAGGAAATAAGGATGAGGTAGTCTTGAAGAGGCAAGCCCCATTTTGTGTAAGAGGTCATTGAGTTTGCAGTGACCAGTGATACACGATACAATCTGACGCAAGCGGTCCCTTCCCAGACTCATTAAGAATTTGGAAATGGAAGCGGATGGTTGATTGATAAACATTTTAGTAGCCTG
>JXPH01037820.1:666-11113 GCA_001014845.1 Mochlonyx cinctipes | reverse complement strand
AATGTATTTAATGCAAATATATCATGCAATTAAATATATTTGGCACNGGAACCAGGTTTTTTTAGTGATCCTGTGTTCGGTCATTTACTAGAAATGTATTTAATGCAAATATATCATGCAATCTAATATATTTGGCACTTTTGCAAATGACTTTTACCTATTAAAAATCCTAAAAATGTGCTCATTTATTTATTTTTTATGCACAAAACGTTTAAATCTTTATTTATTGAACATAAAGATATGAGCCGAAAAGTCTCAATTTTCTAAAAATCTCTGAAAAAATTGATTTCGCAGACGAAAATTATTATTTTTGGGTCCAAACGTGATGATAAAAGCAAAATTATTTTTTCACTTTGACAATTAACAGCATGGGTTGCCAATACAATTTTTCTTTTTAACGAACACATTAAATATAAAGGTGTAAATACATATTTTATTGCAATAGAACGAATACTGGTCATATGTCAATGACTGGTACCTCTACGGTAATCAATTAAAATGGCTGAAATTTTCGTCATTACCTTTAATTATTGCCTAAAGTCCACCTATCAATTTTGAGCCCTGTCAAGCAAAGCTTGCTATGAGCTACCATAAAATTGTTTGTAATTTGAATGAAAAAATAGAAATAAATTCTGACGTAATCAAACTGGTTGAAATTTTGGTCATGAACATCAATTATTGTTTAAAGTCAAACGTATCATTTTTGAGATCAATCGACCAAAGACTTCCCATATAAATGTTTGTCATTTCAATGAAAACTCAAAATAAATTCGAAAATTGTCAGCCTACCAATTCTGAACCCGATCGGCCAAAGCTTTCTATGAGCTCTCGAACAAATGTTGATGATGGTAATGAAAACAAGTCAGAGGGACGATGGGAGCGGAGGCAAACAAAACTAACTTTCCCTTAATTAAGAAGCCTGGGACCTTTTTTCAAGTCGGACACTCCGAAATTTCTTTATGCTCAAAAATGTGCCATGTGCCTCGGTAAGCTTACTCTCAGTAGATGGATACAAAACAATAACCAAATCATACTAGTAAACTACACCCAATATTATATAACTCTTTAAACTAGAAATGTAAACAGTATTGTAATGGATCTGTTTATTTTTATTGGAAATGATTGTATTATTGAAAAATAGAATTTACCTAATTTTTTGTAAAAATATTGTTTCCATAATTTTACAACTTGTCGTAACTCCTAGTATTAGCCCAACATGCTTACTGGGTACTGTCGCTTCGGATAGTATGTTTTGTGTTAGTTTTTTAGGTTGCCTCCGTTCCTACCGTCGTCACCGTCGCTCCAGCTTGATTGCATTAAAATCATCAGCATTTATATAAGCGCCCCACAGAATGCTTTGGCCGATTGGACTCAGCATTGATAGGTAGACTTTAGACAATAATTACTGTAAATAATCAAAATTTCAGCCAATTTGTATGTTTGCGTCAGAATTTATTTCCATTTTTAATTGAAATCACACACATCTGTATGGGAGCCCATAATAGGCCGATTGAGCCCAAATTGATCTGCTGATTTGAGACAATAATTAATTGGTATGTCAATTTCAGCCATTTTGATTGATTATGTCGGAATTTATTTCGAGTTTTTCATTCAAATCACAAACATTGTATGAGAGCCCTTAGTAAACTTTGGCCGATTGAGCCCAAAAATAATAGGGTTCTTATCATGAATATTTGAAAACATTCCTCTGAAACTTTCAGTTCAATCGGTTACTAATTGCCACCGCTATCGTTGGAAAAAGAATTTACATAATCGACAATTCACAATAGGCAATCTATAAACCGGCAAACCGTAACCGACATGCAGATATTCACCCAATTTTGATGGCAAATGATTTCTAGAGGTTTTATATGTATTTTAAAAATACTATGGGTGGTTTCGATTTTTGGTCTAACTATTATACTTTAATTTTTTCAGGAAAAGTTAAAGTAAAAATATAATCGATTTTTTTTTCTCTGTGTATCGGGAACCGGAAAACTTTGAACATCTCAAAAAAATGGGGTGCTATTCGAACCAAATGGCAACTTTTCGGAGGGGGCTCTTTTGGAAATTTTACACTTTCGGGTAATTGATCCACCTTAATACATAAACCAGCTATTCTATTGTATCAGTGGATGTGATGATAGAATGAAAGAACAGCTTATTATTCGGAAAAAATTGGCCTTTGGAAAAAGTTGCTCAAAATGCTCTAAAACACGAAAAAAACAAAACAAAGTCTTTGTGACTGTGCTATAGATAGCTCCTGTAATTATCAAATGATTTAGCTGAAATTTAGTGCTTTGTTAATGAGCAAAATCGGACCACGGAGTCTGGGTCTCCATATAAACACATCAGAATTATCCAGAAATCTTGAGTTCTAATAATTGGAATGTAATTATTCATCGGGATCTGAAGGCCCCTTGTTCTAGTTATCGGAATGATCTCAAATTCGGAGAATAACCTTTTGCGGTATGTGCCCAAGAACAGTTCCTATGCTAAACTTTGGATAATATTATCCGTTCTTAGAGCGTCCCGTTACCAGGCTGTCTTGTATAACTCCATAAACACATTTAAATCCTCTTCATAATCTGCACATATGTTGTTTGCGCAAGTCTAAATCGAATTCCTATCATAGAATATATTAAGCTAGATATAATCCACTCTGAATGGCAATGTTTTGTTCTTATTAATGGTTAATTTTTTACTTAATTTTTAATCAGAAGAAGTTATTTTATTTTTAAAACTTGACCTTTTTTTACATTTTAAGTTCAATTTCTGTGATAGCATGTGTTTCTTAGATAACAACCATAATTTTTCGCAAATTCCATTCACATTTTTAGATGTTTGTTTAGTTTGATGATATAAGTTGAAGCAAGTGTATTAAATAAAGTGGTGATTTAATGTGAACTTAACCAAAGTAAGTGATGTTTCCTAATAAGCTTAAAAGTTTCTGATAGTTTTATATGTTGGTTGGTTGGAGAGTTATTAACATGAAACCATGTAAGAATTTTGTTATACAGAGCTAAATTAATAGTGCTAATAATATTAAAGTGAAACTTAGTTTTTTTTAAAAGATAGAATTACTTTTTCAGTTATTCTGAGGACTTTGTAAAAGTAACCCTATCATCAAAACGTAGAAAACCACAATGTTCTTTCATATTTAATGTATATTTTGTGATAGGAACTGGATTTAGACTTCAACAAAGATGATACGTGTAAATTTTGCCAAAAACTTACCTTCCGAATTTGAGCTCATTCCAATCACTTGCTCTCTGGAAGTTGTCGGTACCTGGGAGCCTTCAGTTTTTGGATAGTTACCAAAAGCTTATATTCCAAATTTAAGCTCATTTCAATCATTAGAACTNTGTTCTTGAGCACCTACCAAAAGCTTATATTCCAAATTTAAGCTCATTTCAATCATTAGAACTCAAGAATTCTGGAAGTTCCTTGTACACAGGAGCCTTCAGATCCCGATGTCCCAAGGTCAAACTTGTTTAGGTACTGTTCTTGGATACTTACCAAAAGCTTATATTTTACATTTGAGCTCATTCCGATCACTAGAATTCAAGAATTCTGGAAGTTTGTGGTACCAAGGAGCCCTCAGATTTTAATGTCTGAGGGTCAAACTTTTTTAGGAACTATTCTTGGATATTTGCCAAAAGCTTGTATTCCAAATTTGAACTTGTTCCGATCACTAGAACTCAAGAACTTTTGAAGTTTCTAGAACCAAGGAGCCCCCAGATACCAATGTCCTAGAGCCAAACTTTTTTTAGCAAATGGTTTTGGATACTTTCCACAAGATTATATTCCAAATTTCCTCATTCCGATCATTAGATCTCAAGATTTATGAAAATTTCTGGTAAGTTTGTATCGGGCCCCTCGATCCCGTGGTCCGATTTGGCCCATCTACGAACTTGACCTTACTTTTGATAAAAAAAACATCCATACCGAATTTCATCAAAACCGATTGAGATTTACGTGAGTAATCATCCCAGAACAGTACGTATGTGTTACAGACTCAACAATTTTTTTTCGGATTTACGCATTTCAGACCAAATGGAACAACTTTATGAGGACAGAAAGAATTCTATTTTCTTATTTTATAACCTTTTCATCGATAGTGAGGAAAAGCTAAAAGAAAAGGTTTCATTTTAATATTATTAGCACATTATTTACGCTCGTTTTTTTGCGGTGTTTTGAAATTCTAATATTAAGATAACGAAGTTTGATCAACAAGTTTTAGTTAACATTCAGATGATTTTATGTCCGCATCTCTGTATATTCTCCTGGAATGCAATAAAATATTTGAAATAAAACTA
Organism: Mochlonyx cinctipes; assembly: GCA_001014845.1. NCBI lineage: Eukaryota > Metazoa > Arthropoda > Insecta > Diptera > Chaoboridae > Mochlonyx > Mochlonyx cinctipes. The sequence continues at coordinate 6,794 of JXPH01037820.1, read as the reverse complement.
GTGGAGTTTGGATTACATATTTTGGATATTTACAGTAACTGAAATTGGACCACCAGCGTAAATTATTATTAGTTCAATTCATCAATCTGTCTTTATTTTGGGTTATGTTATATTTTTCACAAATATCACATAATCACAATTTCAGCTTTTTAAATATTTTACTCCAGTAAACACAAAACCACCTTATATAATTATAGTATTAAAGTATTAAATTAAATTATGTTATGGATATTAATTGTAATTAAATTAAATTCTAGATGCAACTGTTGTACTCTGTTGTCCTAGTGGCATTTTTATTTATACAATTGGAGCAAACAATCGCATTAAAGAAAAGAAAATTATTACTCAAAAACACTATCGATGTGTATCCATCAAGAGCCCGACCAAAACGAGATTGCATTGGTTCAAATTGTCAATTAACTTGTCCGCAGAACTATAAATTAGATCCTACTGGAACATTTTGCCAACTTAGACTACTCACCTGTCCGGCCGGATATCAAAATGTGAATGGAGATTGTGTATTCAGACGTACCATGTGTCCTGCTAACAGTGTTCTTGAGAACGGAAAATGCGTTGTTCGGCAAACATATTGCCCATCTGGTTACAAGATGGTTGACAACAATTGTGTCAGCGCATCAACATGTCCCCCAGGTTACGAGTTAAGAGACAATTTGTGTTACAAAATTAGTTCACATCCTTTAATTTGTCCTCAAGGTTATGAGAATCGTAATGGTGTCTGTGTTTATACTTGTGTTTCGTGTCAGACACCTTGTGGAGGTGTTCCTCAACAACCAATATGTACAACAGCAACAGAAATCCCGGTATGTGCTACAGGATATCATGCAATGGATGGGAGATGTCTGAAATTTGAACAAGAAAATGCAACATCTCAACAGTACAATAAGACATTGACAACAACTCCAACATGTGGGCCTAGTTATGACTTCATAAATAGACAGTGTATATCATATACACATACTTATGTTCAATGTCCTTCCGGCTCTGAACATCGAGATGGGATGTGTGTACGAAATCCAACTTGTCCTCCTGGTTATGACGTGAGAATGGGATCATGTTTAAAAGAAATGGAAACATATCCCGAATGTCCTTCTGGATCAAGTTTACGTGACGGACTTTGTTATTTATCACGACCAGAGTGTCCTCGACCTTACCAATTAATTAACGGAAAATGCGTATTTCAAAAGACAGAACAACTAACCTGTAAACATAATTCTGAACTTGAAGATGAACACTGTGTAGCTGGAAGCCCAGAATGTCCATCTGAATACGTTTTGAAACATGACCAATGCGTCCACGAAGAAGAAAGGTCCCCCATGTGTCCTCCAGGAACATACGAAGAAGATGAATGGTGCGTCTCTTCTGTACAACCTTGTCCTTCAGAGTACACTCAAGAAAATAATAAATGTTTAAAGATCACTCGAGAAAAACCAGTATGTCCCAGCAATTCCTATATGTCAAATGGGATTTGCGTGTACCAGGATCCAATTTGTCCAGCAGACTATGAATTTAGGTTTGGACAATGTATAAATTACTCTCAAAAACCAGCACGTTGTGATTTTGGGTACCAGTTTCAAAATGGACTTTGTGTTATTGATGCTACAGTATGTGATTTTGATTTCAAACTTATAGATGGGGTTTGTGTCAAAGAAGAGGAAGTTCCACTTATTTGCAAGGGCGATTCGTATTTGATGAATGGAGTTTGCATTGTTTCAAAGCCAAACTGTCCTTCAGACTATGATTTCAGAGGAGGAGTATGCGTTAAAATTGATAGAAGGCCAGCAATTTGCCCAGCAAATACAGTTTTTCAAGATGGGTATTGTGTATCTTCAAACACTTTATGCCCATCTGAATTCCTCGAGCAAGATGGAAAATGTGTTAAAGAACATGTGACAAAACCAACGTGTTTACCTGGATATTTACCTGAGAGTGGAGTGTGCATTTGGAAAGACGTTAAATGTTCTTCCGAATTTACAGTTCAAAACGGAAAGTGTATACGAGAAGTTATCATTCCTCCAAAATGTCCTCCAAATTCCGTTCTTGAAAATAGTATGTGCATTAGTAGGGAAAGATTTTGCCATGCGGGGTACACTATTTCTAATGGACAATGTACTAAAACTATAACTGTCTCAATAGAATGCCCCCAAGGGTCTAATATGATTGATGGAAAGTGTTTGTCACGTACTGAACTTACGTGTCAATCGGGAATGCAAGTAATTAACAATGAATGTCTTACCCAGCAAGTCTATCAACCAAATTGTCCTCAAGGTTATTTTTTTAACAATGGGCTTTGCTACCGTTACACATCAACTCAACAACCTCCATGCTATAATCAACAATGCGGTCAATGCTCGTCCAATTGTATGCCTTGTCAAAATATGAATTGCATGTCTTGTGGAAATACTTGTGGACAGCAAATTAATAATCCCATCCCTCCTCCAGTATCACCTCCAATATCACCAAATTGTCCTCCCGGAGCTGAATATACAAATGGATTTTGTATTGCTATGGAACGTATTCCAGCACAATGTGCTTCTGGTTATAAACAGGAGAATAATTATTGTGTGGCATATTTTGGTCCTACATGTCCTATCGGCTTCGAGTTCAGTAATAATCAGTGCGTTAAATACGAGATTTTCCAAGCATCATGCAAGCCAGGGTTTAATTTAGTTGGGGACATTTGTATATCAAACTACATCCAATGTCCTTCAGAATATCAACAGATTAATGGAAGATGCGTACGTCAGATTGAAGAGGCCATTCCATGCCCTCCAAACACCAATTTTGTAAACGGATTTTGTATCATGAGCGCAGTATGTGATGAAGGTTACAATTTAGAAAACGGCCGATGTATTAGGAGAGTAACCAATCAAATTGTTTGCCAGTATGGCTTTAAATTTTGGAATAGACGATGTGTTGTTCTAAGTAAATGTGAACCTGGTTTCAAGTATATTAACGAAAAATGTGTTCGACATTATCAAATTCCTGTTAAATGTCCAGACAATACCCAGTTGGAAGATGGAAATTGTATAACATCTTCCAAATGTCCACCAAACTATAATCACAATAATGGAAAATGCATTAGGCGGATCGAAAAGCCACTAAAATGTCCTGAAAATACAAAATTACAAAATAATTTTTGTGTTTCGATTAGGGGACCGTATTGTGAAGAGAATTTCAAATATTACTCAGGTGTTTGCAACCGTTACAATCAAGAACCTGTGAACTGCCCTTCAAATTTCTATGTCGAAGCAAGTAAATGCTATTCTAGAAATATTGGTTGCCCGCCATACTATACTTTAGAAGGAAATGAATGTATTAGAAGACATTACCATGAGATTGCTTGTCCCTCAGATACCTATGTCTATAATGAAAAATGCGTGAAAGGAAAACCAACTTGTGTGAATAATTTCGTTCTTGAAGATGGAATTTGCATCCGCACTACATACACAACACCTGAATGTGATGATGACACAATGATTATAAATAATAAATGTGTTTATGAAGCAACATGCCCACAGAATTACCAGCTTGTAAATGGAAACTGTGTTCATGAGGAAAATCGTGATCTAATCTGTACTAGTGGAGTTTTGTTGCAAGGCATCTGCATAACTAACGGACCCCATTGCCCTGAAGGATATATGATGAATGGCAATAAGTGTGTGAGGCGGGAAGAACATCCATTAATTTGTCCGTCTAATGCTGTACTTCAAAACTATTATTGTTCTATTGGAGAGCCAAGGTGTCCTACAGGATATGATTATAAAGGATACAATTGTTCAAAAGAAATTAGTCATCCTCCAATTTGTCCTCCAAAAGCACGAATGGAAAATGGAAATTGTGTAATAGTAATTTCAAATGTAGAATTGAATTGTCGTACAGGATTTACTTTCAGTAATGGAGTTTGTATCAGAACAGAGTTTCGAATGGCAACTTGTCCGGCTGGCTATACCTTAAAAAACTCAATATGTACAAAAATTACATGTACTACTGCACCAACTAGACCATGTCCATATGAAGCGCAAAACCAAGTTTCAGCTGCAAGCATTGAGATTCCATCAATACCAGTTCAGCCAGTTTTTGCTCCAATAATTCCAATTGAAACTGTACCTCCTCAGGTGTTGCCGGCAGTTTCTGGAGTTCAAATTATTCCTGGTTTCAGCTCATCCTCGTCTACATCTTTTGGTACCATTCAACCAATTCCTGCGTTCATAAATTCATCAACACAAATAGGAAAAGGTTCTTTTGTATCTGGAATCCAAATAATCCCAAGCTTTGTACCTTCAACCTCTTCATTAAACAATACAGGAAATTCAATTCCCTCGTTTTTGAATGTGTCATCTGTTTCGGAAGATGCAAGAACCATTATAACGGAGCAGTCTTCTTACGATACAAGTTTAGTGATTGAAGACAATTCTGAAAATAGAGGAGATAATTCCAATGATTTAGAAAAATGCTGTACAGTCGTTGCTCCTCGAAAATGTCAATACGAAAACGATGTGTGGAGTTGTGAAAATGCGCAGTATGACAGGTGTGGAAAGTTCTGCAAACATTTAGATGACAGAATTCATTTAAAGGCGATTACTTACTTTTACCAAAATGACATTCTGGTTCTTCCACCAAAAACGGAGGACGACGAATCTTTGAATGGGGACGAGTGTGATATTTATGATGATGATGCTTGTAGTATTGGTAAGTATTGAATAAAATAAAGTGCAATACGAAAAAAAATCTGATATTTTCTTATAGATTGTAACGGTTGCACTGATGGAAGCTTCAAATGTTCATCACAATGTTACGTGTATCAATGCGAGATGGACAACGACTGCAACTTTGTCCCCCAAGATGAATTCTGTAAACGTTTTGGAGGAGATGGCTGCAGTGTTGAAGATGGGTGTCAAGGTGAATTTTGCACAGAATAAATTTTTATTAGAAAAAACACCTTTGTGTTCAGTTTTTGAATATATCTGTTTACATTGTTTTATTTAGCTTCATATTTCTGTTTGTCTGTTAGTCTGTCGGCTGCCTGAGTCAAATCTCGTAATCATTTTTTGACCCACTTCAACCTAGTCAGTTTTCGTCAAACTTTGTACAATGTTCATATTCGATGATAATAGAATATTTAATCAAAGTGGCCCAAATTGGTCCTTGGAAAAATCTGGAGGTTCCAATATAAACCAGAGGACCATTTAAGTGGCATTTTTCGTATAAAAATGTCAAAAATCTGAAATTTTGGTGAGGGCCTGGTATTTTTGTTGGGATCTCTGAGCAAAACTATAATGGGATAAAAGTAGCCGTTTAGAAGGCTTTTAGGTTTTAGAGGGTCCGTTATGGGAAAGTTAAAATCTAGGAAACCACAAAGTGGATTATGTAGCTTTTCATCATATTTATTCTATACCTTGTGATAGAAACTGGGTTAAGACTTGGATAAAGATGATATATGTGTAAACTTCGAAGTGGATCGGAAAAGTATTTACAGAGTTATTCAAGAAAGTCTGGTAATTGAAAGCACCAAGAATGATGGATGATATTATCCCAAATTTAGCATAGGAACTCTTCTTGAATACTTACCCAAAGCTTATATTCCAAACTTGACCTCATTCCGATCACGGGAACTCAAGAATTCTCGAAGTGCCTGGTACTTAGGAGTCCCCAGATCCCGATGTCCCAAGGTCAAAATTTTTAAGTAACTATTCTTAGATACTTACCGAAAGCTTATATTCCCGATTTGAGCTCATTTCGATCACTAGAACTCGAGAATTCTGGAAGTTCCTGGTCAAACTCCCGGGGTCAAACTTTTATAGGAACTGTACTTGGGCACCACAAGATTATATTCCAAATTTGAGCTCATTTCGATCATTAGAACTCAAGATTTATGGAAAATTCGGATGAGATNAAATTTCAGGCAAATCGGTTGAGAACTACGCGAGTTATCGAGGACACAGGCAGACAGACGACAGACCACAGACAGACAGACACACACACACAAAGACATTTTTTTTTTTTCAAAATTTTTTTTATTAATTTTTTTACACGTTTCAGACCATTTGGAACAACTTTTTTTAATTTTTTTTTACTGAATCCATAAACTTTTCATCTATTGAATGATA
>JXPH01037782.1:555-11624 GCA_001014845.1 Mochlonyx cinctipes | reverse complement strand
TAGGCTCCCATACAAAAGCTCGTAATTTTATGGATAAAAACTGTATAAGGTAATATCACTCGATAAATCACACATTTATTTATAAAATCTTTTGAAATTTTGGCCAAGATTGTTAATAGTTTAATGGATGCCCATTTTATACCTTCTATTTTTTTTAGCTTAGCCCTATCGGATAAAGGCTTTTGTGGGCTTACATACAAAAGCTCGTCATGTTATCGATACAAACTATATAAATCACACATTTATTAATAAAATATTTTAAAAATTTGGGCAAGATTGTTAATTGGTACTCGTTTTACGTTTGTCAATTTTTAGCCCAATCGGACAAGGCTTGTGGGCTCCCATACAAATTTTCGTAATTTTATCGATAAAATTGCTCTAAATCCGACTCATTAATAAAATCTTTTGAAATTTTGGCTAGCCCATTTTATGTGTACCAATTTTTAGCCCAATTGGACAAAGGCTTCTGTAGGCTCCCATACAAAGTGGAAATTTTTATACAATAAATTATGAATTTTTATAATAATACGGAGTGACGTCAGCAATTATCAGTACATCGCCCCGCTAATGGCACTTCTAATAAGCCGGAGCGACGGTAGTAGCGGAGGCATAGTAAAAAAACTACTGAAGTCATGAAGCCGGATCGGCCTGGTTCTTTTGTTCTACAAAAAGTTTTCTTCTGCATTTTAAAATGTATATACCTAGGTTAAATCTTTCTAAAGGGTTTTTGAATAAGGACATAACAATTTTATATTTCAATAAAACACAGAATAATTGAGATATCGTGCTGAAATTTATTCCAGGTGCAGCGGTACACATGTTACATTTAAGAATGGATCTCGTGCGTATGAGACCCGCAACCAAATTTGCAAGAATCGATTCTTTGGAGCCAATTTTTCATAACTTCCACACATATCGGCCGAAATGTTGGCAATTTCGCGTTCGATATTGTTCCTGTAACGTTGTTGACTTGTTGGCATAAATCAACGTCTTAACGTAGCCCCATAAAAATAAATCCAGCAGTTAAATCGCATGAGCGAGGTGTCCATTCGACCGGACCATTTTTCGAGATTACACGATTACCGAACTTCCTCTTCAATAGATCACTTGTTTGATCAGCTGCAGCATGTGGCACCATCTTGTTGGAACCACATATCACTGATATCAAGTCCATCCAATTCTACCCAAAAATAGTCATGGCACGATAGCGAACTCCATAGATCAACGAAAAATACGGTTCAATCACACTCCCGGCACGAAATCCACACCACACGGTCTCTTTGCGGATGCAATGGAGTCTCTTGAAGCACATGTGGGTTGTTTGCTGTCTAATAACGCGTATTTTACTTGCTGACAAAGTCATTATGCCAAAAATGAGCTTCATCGCTGAAGATATGGTTTTCGATGAAATTCATGATTTTCTTCAAACTTTTGCAGAGCCCAATCGGAGAAAATTTCGATCTTCAAATAATCAAGAGGCTTCAGTTCTTGAGTGAATTTGATCTTGTAAGGGTGTAGGCCAGGAAAATTCACCACACTGTGGTTTGAGAGATTCTCAATTCCTGTGATCAGCGTGGAATCGAGTGATTTGGCTCGTTTTAACTGAAGAACTTACGGCTGTGATATTTTCGGTAGGTACTTCGACGGGTTGTCTCACTGGCACAAAAGCAGTCAATAGTGAATATGTTGAGTCGAATTCATCCACCATAGTACTAGTCTGTCGGGTGGGACGATTATTATGACCGAAAATTGGAGTAAGCTCTCTTAAAGTTGCGACCACCGACTCAGATTTTCGGTAGTAAGTTTTAATCACTTCCAATCGTTGCTCGTTCGTCGACTTCACCATGATGAAAATGTAAACCTTGACTCCTTGACTGACGTTTTGGCATTGATAGATAATAAAAAAAGGAGTGCTTTCGTAATAAAATACAAAATTGTTATTGAAAAACCTTTTGATTGGAAGTCACTCGCCAGGACAGACTTCCAATTAGAGAGAATAAAATTACAGAGCAAGATGGCAGGGAAATTAGATAATTAGAATTTCTACCAATTAACAAGAAAATTTTAATTACACGAGTTCCCATTAGAATAAGTTGATAATTTTGAGTTGCCCATCACTGGTCAACATCGACCATTTGTAATATAAGTACCGGATATAAGGCATTTATATGGAGTTCATGTCGCAGAAGGTTATTGAATTTCCTTGCAGCGAAAATAGAACGTGATCGTCGTAACACACAATTCAATGCTTCAAAGATCTGAAGGACCAAGCCAGGTTGATTTGACCTGATTTGAGAGATAAATTTTCAGTGGTGCCAGAAGTAATATATTTATTTTTTGTTATGTATAGCCGTTGCTCCTAGAGGAATATCAAAGCCTGGTCTCTCAAGATTAGCAGCACCAACAGCTCGTGCTCAAACAGCTCCTGCATCCCCTGTAAAAGCCGCCACTGCCATACCACGTGTTCATCAATTGAAGTCACCACCTGTTGTTATGAGCGAAGAAGAGAGGGCTTATCAAGCTCGAGTAGAACGCACAAAAGCCGCAGCTTCCAACATAGTTCCAAGACCTGGTCTCTCAAGACTAGCAGCACCAACAGCTCGTGCTCAAACAGCTCCTGTATCCCCTGTAAAAGCAGCCACTGCCATACCACGTGTTCATCAATTGAAGTCACCACCTGTTGTTATGAGCGAAGAAGAGAGGGCTTATCAAGCTCGAGTAGAACGCACAAAAGCCGCAGCTTCCACGGCTCCTGCATCACCTGTAAAAGCCGCCACTGCTGTACCACGTTTTCTTCAATTGCAAACACCACCTGCAGTTATGAGCACAGAAGAGAAGGTTTATCTAGCTAAATTAGAACGCGCAAGAGCCAAAGAAGCGGCCAGAAAAGCAAATATTCAAGATCCACCACAACCAAAAGAACCGAGTCCTCAAGCGATGCCTACACGATCACTGGCCGCTGGTGCTGTAGCACGTGATCATCAATTGAAATTATCACCTGTCGTTAGAAGCGAAGAAGAGAGGGTTTATCTAGCTCGAAATGAACGCACAAATGCCAACGAAAATATTCCTGCCCCATCACAACCAAAAGCGCCAAGTCCTCAGGCGATACCTTCACGATCGCTGATCACAGTAAAAAAGCCAGTATCAAAGGAATATCTTCAACAAATGGTGGAGAATGCTTTAAAAGGTAAGAAGAAGCGGCAGTCGTTAGCGCCTGGGGCCTTGGCAGTGAAGAGTAAAATTGTTCGACCACAACCACGGTCAGAACCTATAGTTCCAGTAGTTGAGGCTGATTATATTATTCCAAATCGGCAACCACAAGAAATGGAGAAAGGTACCTTAATAAAATTGTGACTGAATTAAATTTAGATGCTTATCGCTTATATTTTTTACAGCAGTTTCAATAAAAACGGTGACAAAAACAACCAGATTACCCACAGGACACGAGGTTACTGTAACAGAGTCTACAACAACAATTTCAGCTCCTTCAGGATTAAAGAAGCCGACAATGTCAGGATTGAAAAAATCAACAAATTTGAAGGCAACAACCCGACGAGTTTTAAAACGGCCTGAACTTACAAGAGCACCCATTCCTCAATCGCCTCACACTACTCCTGATATGAATCCAGAAAATTTACAGAAATTCAAAGAAAAGATTATGAAATCAGGAAAAGTATCCGACAATATGAAGGAGAGAATTTTGCTGACGCTCAATAGTGGACGAAGATTTCAGATAGAGACCCCGAAACAAAGAAGCATTCAACGATCAGACGTTCCACGAATGCCGAATACTCCCAATTTGTCGAGAGTGGAGCTGCAGACCAAATGGGGGCCCGTTAAAGAGGATGAGAATATGGCTTCTCCGGACCTTTTGCGGAGGCGTTCTGAAATTGAGTTTGCACGACAGCAGAAAATAAAAATGAGATCAGCAAAAAAACGTCACACTGCGCAGGAATCATTGCAACCGGAAATGTTGGCTAGTAGAATACATTTGGAAGAAGCTGGAATTTCAATGGAAGCGTCTCCGAAGAAAGTCGTTCCCAAAGTGCTTCCCGAAGCGGAAACAGAACCTATATTGGAAGTGTCAACATTTTCGGATAGAAGTGCGGTTCCTGTAGATATTCCGACAAACAAGATCAATGTAATGATGGGAGCGGATCGAGAAACGGCCGAGATTTTGATAAAAGCCGCTTCATACCCTATACCAGATTCAGGAGCGGCAACTGAAATTCTTGAAAAAAGGTTCAATTATTTTCCTTTTTAGTAGTAAATTGAATTTATAACATTAATTTCTTCCAAAGCATCAAAGAAGCAAATGCAACACAAATTGACGATACTGTGGAGCCTGGGACACAAATTAATTATGATATTGAGTTAGTGCCACCGAAGATAAGGAATTTTGTCCAGCTCCAAGGCTCATCTTTACCAATTTGGTTTCCTGGTATATTTAATAAATGATGAAAACAAATAACATTTTAACTTACCAATTTAATTGCAGGTTTCTTCTACGTGCTTCCAGACCAAGCAAAAATACATGCGGCGTCCCCGAGCGAGACTCTTTTTAAAGCCTGGAATTTAATGAAGCCGGCTTCTTAACTTATTCACTTCACTTTATTTAAAAGAAAATACAAATAAATTTATGTAAAACAACACTGTTTAAGGTTTTCCTTCGATAATTTTAACACGCGGACGCTCGAGAAAATGTAATGCATAATAAAATTCAACCGTTGTTGACGGACGTTACCTTTAGCGTTACTTTATAAAAAATCGTGCACTAATCGCTATTTGAGTGAAACGAACTAAAGCCCGCTTTTTCAATGCCCATTTTTAATGCCCAATTTCTAATGCCCGTTTTTGACTTTTAAAATTGCAAATGTCGTTACTGCGAATAATATGGGAAGCAGCTTTTGCTGATTAGATTAGAACTTATTAATAAGTTTTGAATCTACTATAAATATATAATTTAACCATTCAAAACATTAAAATATCTGGAAAAAAGTTTTAAGACTAAAACCATTATAATACTTCAATAAAGGCACTAAACATTTCAAATATTCGATGAAATTGATGCCTGAACATACTTGTTGAAGCTGTTTTTTATTGATCACCATCGATTTAACAGTAATTTTTTGAAGAGTTAGATAAAAGTGGTGTACATCATAGTACCTTCACCTATAGAAAATTAAGAATTTTTGATGGGATTTTCATTTGAGAGTCTGCAAACTGCTATTTGTGGAAAGTACATGCAAGCCTAAAAATATTAAGCTACTACTTGAGATTCCGAGTTTTAATTCAGGAGAAATTGTAGTCCATAGATAGCAACTTCCAGGTGGGTCATTTTCAAATGACCAAATATCACATGTGATTAACAAAATAGTATGGTTGTTGGAATTTATTATTTACCAAACAGTAATTAGAGGTAATTCCAATAATATTTGCTAAAATCAATCGTCAATTTTTAAAATTATATTATTTTGCCACTTCGATCTTTATAACCTCAAAATGGCTTTGACGTTTATTTTACACGAAAAAAATTGTGCATGCGTGTTAATGTTTATCTTTAAGAAAATACAGTATATTCACTTGTATTGCTGATGCAAACGTTAAAAACCAACCAAGCGTCTAGTAATAGCTTTTATTCGAGCTCGGTCAGTAAACAATATTTACGGGCTCGTCTCGTCGTCTAGATTTTTTGTATTCCGTTATGTTCACTAATTTTTTCCATTGTCAAAATAAGCGTGTAAATAGTAAATCAGCAAAGAAATTGACTGTATTTTTGCAACCAGACTAATCATAGTCTGAAGAATATCTGGGAAAATTTGGAATGTTCAAGAAGAATATTGAGGAATATTCAAGAATATTGAGAATACTCTACAATATTCAGAATATAGAATATTCAAAAATATCAAGAATATGCAGGAATATTCCCGAATACTTCACCAAAAAATCGAGTTGCATACCCCTCGCATTACCGTGCATTTTTTGCTAAAGTCAAGGAAAAATGGCTTGAAAAACTCGTTAAAAAAATGATGGACTGAAAAATGAATATGCCTGAAATCCAAAATGGCGGACTAGAAAATAAAAATGGCGGATTAAAAAATAGTTAAAAATAAAAAATGGCAGATTAGAAAAATAGTTAAAAATAAATATTACGTATTGAAAAATTAACTTGGAATATAAAATTGCGGATTAAAAATAATGACGGATTGAATAAATACCTTACCATAAAATTTATAGTTTTTATAAAGTTCCAGGTAAGTAAGAAGATCAACATATACAATTAACTATAAATTATATAGTTTTAGGTTGTGTTCAAAACATGTCAGTTCTCCCCAAACATGCAGGCGCAATTTTAAAAATGTTTACAAACAATCATGCGTCTCCATCATCGTCCTTTTTTCTCCCTTTTCCTCATTTTATCAATAAAAACTCGCTCTAATGCGCATGATAACGATAAAAGGGTATCTTTTTGACAGTTTTTCGTTATGTAAGAAAATAATAAAAATGTATAACTTTAGTATAAAATATATGAGGCTTTTAATCATTATTGTTGGATTGTCTTCGTTGTTCCTTTTGATCCTAAGTTTGTACACTAATTTGAATAATGAGAGAGTGATTTCGGAGACAACGAAAAGAGATGCAATCGAGAATACGCCTGAAAATAATTTCGAAATTGCGAATCAAAAATTTGTTTTGGAAAAGTACAACGAACATGATGTTAAAAGTAGGATAATCAGGGAGAAAATCAAGAGGCTAACGTCCTCAAACAGTCTTGAAAATAAGAACAATAACGAAAAGAGTGCCCCAAAAAACAGAACTTTGAACAGGAACATCCAAATAATTTACTTTGCCCCAGTCGATTGGTATAAAATTCCTCAAAAAGACAAGGTTGTGCATAGAATTTACGAGAATAGTTCAGTCTCATTCAAAACAAACCATGATTTGACAATAAACACAGCCTTTTATCCTAAAAGAGGACTCTACAATACAACAGAAAGGATTTTAAAGGAACATTTTCAAGACATCAGAAGCTGTGGGATCGGAGTTGTGGTACTTGTGTGGCAACCCTCATTTTCCGAGTATCTTTTGAAGTTAATCTTCAAAACGGCCCACCATTACGACCTAAAAATTTCGATTCAGATCGAAGATTATACTGAACGGACGATAGAAAGTGTGAGGAATAATTTAAAGTATTTTATCGATCTGTTTAAGGAGAATGAAAGCGCTTTAAACTATTTCCACGTCGTCTCAAAACAACGAAATCTTCCAATATTTTACATTAAAAACTCATTTCTTCTAACGGATGCCGATTGGAAAAGGCTGCTTTCAAAGAATGGGGTGCTAACGGTAAGAGGAACCAACTACGATTCAATTTTGATCGCTCATATTGGGATAAAAGACCACAAATCGTTTGTTCGTCGCTCAAACTTTGACGGATTCTACACGTATCTTCCAAGTAACGGTGCAACATATGCGAGCACCTGGAAAAACTGGATTTACTTGAAGAAATTCTCGGATCTATACAAGCTCAGCTTCATCCCAACAATCGGTCCAGGATACTACGACAAGAAAAAGTATAAAAGAAACGTTAATCAAAACCACGGCATCACAAATATCAAAAGGTACCGCTCAAATGGACAATACTACGATGTTGGATGGAGGACAGCGATGAAAAATAATCTTCAAATCATCACGATAAACAGCTACAATAACTGGGTGGATGGAACACAAATCGAACCAGCAATTCCCATTTTTGGATTCCGTGATTACCTTCCCGGACGTCCCGACAAATACTTGGAGTTGACTGGGAGTTGGATTGATGAGTACGTGAAATACAAGCTGAACAGCATCAAGATCAATAAGAAGAGCCACATGACGCTCACCTGTTACGATTTTATTAATAATACAATTTGTTAAATAATTTATATGTATTTTTAAAGATTTTTTTATTGTTTTTCTTCCATTTTTTAAATAGAGTTTTAAGAAAATAGTCATGCTTAATAATAATGTTTTTTTTCATATATTTCTTTGTTACAACATTCAAATTGATTTTTTTTTTACTTTTTTAAAATGAGAGACATTTTTAGCTTCGTTGTAGGTTGCAGGTGTCATTATTTTTTAAAGAAGTGGTGAGTAAAAAAAAATTCTTAACTTTGGTTTCGACTGGACTCGAACCCAGGTACGCCAGCAGTAAGCAAAAGCCCATGTTCGATACGGATGACTTTTTAATAAATTATGTTCTTCCCTCACCTCTTTTTAAACGCCCCACAACCATTTTTGTATATAGGGTAAAATGCCCAATAACCGACACCCATGCCTAATAGTTGCCAGTCGTTTTATTATATCATTGTTATTTTTAATCTTTTGACGACTGTCATCTAAAATCTGCATATGCTTAGTTTTGGGTATTTCATCCTATATAGTGAAAATGAGTTTTTCAAATAAACACTTGTGAAAGTTTTTATAAATATAGATAATACGATCGAATAAATAACTATAAAAATAATAAGAAATAACCAAAGATAATATTTAGAATTAGAATTAGGCAATAAATTTATCATCTACACTTAATTTAAAAATATTTAAATTCAAAAAATTCAAACATAGGGTATTTGATACAATAGTAGCACATATTGTGATACAATAGCCAGGTAACACGAACCTCCAAAAACTATGCCAAACGATAGATTTTACATAAAAATCCACTAAAAACTGTTTAAAAGATGCAACCTTAACGAAAAACAGACATTTGTAAGGTTCTTGGATGCAAATGTTGACAGTTTGAACGATAAGGAATGCAGATCTAATTTATTTTAAAAAAAAATTAAAAATAGTCGAGTAGGGTAAACATACTAGTGGTGAAAACTTTCAGGAATTTCTCGTACATTTTACGTTATATCTCCTAAACCTTACATTTCTAAGAAACAAGGTATGGATCAAAAGATTCTGTAGAGCGTCTAGATTCATGCCATAAGATGTTTTAAATGCCTAATTGCAACAGTTTTGGGATTTTGAACACTTATGCTTAGTCTTTGAACATATGTTCAAATCTAAATTTGATCCGTGTGCTCAAAACTATAAATGTCATTATTTTGCATAACTTTAGGGGCATTATATTTTAGGGGTTTGAAGAAGAAAACGAAGAAAATAAAACTTTGTATAATTTAACATTTTTTACATTAAAAAGAGAATATTTATGCTTCGAAATGACCTATTTTGGCTAAATTATCGATCTACCACTGATAAAATACAAGAAAATTTCAAGAAATTGGTCGATTTTAAACTGTGTTAAAACTAAAATAAATGATCAAGTGGCATTCTAGTGATGGACACCCCTAATTTGCTAATTTATTCGAACTTTTTATTATTTTTCTTTACTTAATCAAACCTTCCTATTGGGGTAATTCTTTAGTTTTTCGTATAGGGGACACGGAGCCAGTTTCCGATACTTTGGCTCAAAAATTTCAATGATTATAAAACGTACTTTAAAGTCATATAAATGCCCTTTAGAATGTTTTTTTTGCAACGTCATGATTATTTAAGAAATTTAAAATTGTTATCGCGGATAGAAGAAAAATCGAGAGAAAATTAATGGAAAATCAGTGAGTTTTAAAAATTGCGTTTTTAAAAAATTCGTCAAGTCCACAATTCTCATAATTTAAAGCTTTGAAGAAATGTTTTCTACAAATCCTTCGTCAAAATGGTTCAAAATATACTTTTTTTCAGAATGCTTGTCCAAAATTCGGGATCAAATTATTTTTCTATGAAAAAATACAAAACTGCTCGGGCACTCTAAGACGTGACCAACTTTTAGTTTCGGACACCATTTTAAATATCAATAATTTCTACTTTAAAAAATAAATATAGAACATTTTCAGTGTATTTATGCTCATAATGTAAGTGTTAACATACTGGATTAGTGAGCCCACGCCCACTCGTTCGAAAGCCAGTCGATTGAAGGCCAATCGGTCGAAGGGCCGGTCGTTCGGTCGAATGCCATGGTCAATCGGTCGAATGCCATGGTTGGTCAGATTTTAATAATTCTCCAAGAAATTCCCTTCTTTCTAACCATTTTTAAACAAATTTGAATACCTTCTCAAGAAGTTTCCCTTTTTTCTAAAAAATTCTATCAGAACGGGTTTCGACCGAACGACTTTTCGACCGAACGACTTTATTGACCGAAAGGACAAAATATTCATTTTACAGAATGGCCAAATTTGAAGCAAATTTAAAAAGAAAATTCAAGATTGCCGCTATTTTGACCTAATTTAGAAATTTATTAAAATCAATCCAAATTGTGAAAAACATGTAGATTGAAATCGGTTTAGTCAAACTGAGTTATAATTTTTTTTAGCAAAAATTGTGGAATTAAAGAATTTGAAATCAATTTTAAATACCTGTCGGAGTCTAGAAAAGCTGTCCAAAACTAGCACTTTTTGGAGGTTCGGAAAACGGCAATATTTCCATAAATTTTTAATTCTCGTTCTGAAACATAAATTTGTATGACAAAGGAAAGATCGAGAAACTTTTTAAATGTTAATTTACCCAAAAATATTCACCAGAAAAAAAGATATTCGAAAAAGTGCGAAAAAACATCTTTAAAGTGTCCGTCACTAGTACTTTTGCACTAATAGCCACAATCGGTCCACATTGAATGCATAAATGCTGTCGAGTTTTTAGGGAAAAAAAACTGGTAATGGCGGCAGAGCAAAAAATAAATTATAACCATTGATATACTGGGGACTTAGAACAAAATAGTGGCGAATTTTGTTTATTCACACCCAGCGATATCTTTAGAGTTAATAAGGGAAGCTCAAAAAATGATTTCAAAATAAGAAATTGCTGTTAAATTTATAACACGTTCACGAATTTGTCGTTAAATTATACCACGTGCTCAAAAAATGATTTCAAAATATTAGAAACTGCCGTTAAATTAATAACACGTTCTCGAATATGCCGTTAAATTAAGAACAAGTTTTCAAATTTGGATGCTTTTTGGATAAAAAAATAACCTCTGACTCTTGTACAAAAAGGAGAGAGCGAGAGAGAGAGAGGTTTTAGTTTCC
>JXPH01037688.1:0-10944 GCA_001014845.1 Mochlonyx cinctipes | reverse complement strand
AGGTCGTCAGATGTGTTGATGACGTCATGCGTAGAAAAATCCACGCCTTAACCCATCAAGCCACCTGACCCCCAAAAACTAGTTTGTTTACAAGACAATATTTATTTCATATTAGCAGGGTACTTTCCAAGTACATAATTAGTTTGGTCTAGTTGAAAAGAGGATAATGGATCGATGCTCGTCCCATCACTGTCACATTTTTTTAACGTTTCTTATTTGTGACCAATGTTCTTGTTTGGTCGAAATAAGATCTTGTTTCTCTTAAACAAGATAGTGTTTGTCAGAAATAAGATATTATTTGTAAGAACCAAGATCTTGCTTTTGTCAGAATTTTCATAAATAAGTTACAAAAAAAAAAATTGTTGAAGTTGCAAATGGTCTGAAGCGCGAAAAAACAAAAAAAAACATGTCTGTGTGTGTCCGTCGTTGTCTGTCTGTCTGTCGTCGTGTGTCTGTGTAATTCTCAACGACTTGACTGAAATTTTGTGTGGAAGCTTTTTTCATTAANGAAAAAACAAAAAAAAACATGTCTGTGTGTGTCCGTCGTTGTCTGTCTGTCTGTCGTCGTGTGTCTGTGTAATTCTCAACGACTTGACTGAAATTTTGTGTGGAAGCTTTTTTCATTAAAAGGACGAGTTCGTCAATGAGCCAAATCGGGTCACGGGGCCCCCATACAAATTCACCAGAATTTTGGAATTCACATGATCGGAATGAGCTCAAATATGGAACATAATCTTGGGGTAAGTACCCAAGAACAGTTTGACCCTGTGACATTGGGATCTGTGGGCACCTATGTGCCAGGAACTTCTAGAATTCTTGAGTTCTAGTGATCGGAATGAGCTCAAATTTGGAACCTAAGCTTTTGGCAAGTATCCAAGAACAGTTCCTAAAAAAGTTTCTTCCCGGTATATCGGGATCTGAAAACTTCTAGCTACCGGCCACTTCTAGAACTTCTAGAATTCTTGAGTTTTAGTGATCGGAATGAAATCAAATTTGGAACATAATACTTTGGTAAGTACCCAAGAACAGTTCCTAAAAGTTTGACCCTGGGACATCGGGATCTGTGGGCCCCTATGAACCAGGAAATTCCAGAATTCTTGACTTCTAGTGATCGGATTGAGCTCAAATTTGGAAGTAAGCTTTTGGCAAGTATCCAAGAACAGTTCCTAAAAAAGTTTCGACCCAGTACATCGGGATCTGGAGGTTCCTAGGCCACGGCCACTTCTAGAACTCTCGAGTTTTAGTGATCGGACTGAGCTCAAATTTCGAACATAAGCTTATGGCAAGTGTCCAAGAGCAGTTCATATGCTAAATTTGGGATAATATCCATTCCTGGTGCTTCCTGTTACCGAGCTTTCTTGGATAATTTTATAAATACTTTTCCGATCCTCTTCAAAATTTGTACATATCATCTTTGTCGAAGTCTTAATCCAGTTCCTATTACAAAATATAAAATATGAATGGAAGAAAAGCTACTAATTCAGTTTGTGGTTTCCTACGAGTTTGTAGTTGGTTCTAAGATTTCCGTTGTTAGGAGACACAAGATTTTTTCTCAGTGTAGTATAAGTTTAACGTACGCTTTTCAGATCAAACAAAAATACTATTTAAATGGACCATTCCGCTCAACCTATTCTTACCCTATAGATACAAGGTGAAGATAAGCTAAAAATGTAGGAGGTATCCAAAGTATCTCAATGTTACAATTGGTAGCGACAATGTATAATAAAGATGTTTACTTGCAAATTACATTTTTTCGTGGATTTTTTTGTTTAGAAGTTTAGTTCATGATTTATATCAATTTCAATTATTTTCCTCTTGCTCCAAAATACACAGATGTGAAAGGTATACATTTCATAAATATTTTCATGAATATAATTAAGAAGTGGTCGGAAATCTTATAATACCGATTAATTTTAATTTTTCCAAAATGTTTATTTAACCTTGTTTAGCATAATTGAAAACATCAGTTAAGTAGAATGGCTTCTTGTTCGTCTTCTCTTTTTTTATCAGAGTGTAGGAAGTAATTTTATGTAATTTAGGGTCGACATTTTGGCTCATATTTTAAAATAAGTAAAATTAGAATTAATTTGGAGACATTTTTATGTGACAAAAAAATATATTCCAGAAACTTTTTAAACGAGATTTTCGTGTCTTGAAAACTACTCAATCCTAATATTAGCTGAAAGTGCGTAAATCTTACAATTTTTTAATTTAAATTTTTCTCTTTCCATTTCTAGATCATATGCCCTGGAAAAATGAGGCTAATCTCATCCATATTGTTGCTTGCAACAATAAAAGCAGTCGTGAGCAATAATGGCGTGACAGCGAGCACCTCTGCAACAAACAATAGTAGTAATAGCAATAATTTAACGTATCTTAATAAAATTAGCAATAATACAATAACACATACCCACAATTTTGATACTACATTAAATCATTTAGTTGTTGATAAGAATTCAGGCTGGGTATTCATTGGTGCCATAAACAAATTATACCAGTTATCGCCAGACTTGGACGTGGTTGCGCAGAGTACGACCGGTCCAAAGAATGATTCGCACGACTGTACGATACAAGAATGCCCACAAAATACAATTAGAAAATTGACGAGTAACGTCAACAAAGTACTCCTCATAGATTACAGTAACAGCAGATTAATAACGTGCGGTTCAGTATTCCAAGGAATATGTAGCGTGAGAAATTTACAAAACATCAGTATTGTTGAGCAGGAAGTTTTAGAAGCGGTAGTCGCAAACAATGAGGTCGCTTCAACAGTCGCATTTATTGCACCTGGTCCACCAGGTCCGTTCACAAACGTCATGTATGTCGGAGTGACATTCACCGGCAATTCGCCTTATCGTAGCGAAATTCCGGCTGTCGCTTCTAGGAGCTTGTCCAAAGACCGTCTATTCCAAATCGCATCATCGGCCGTCACCACAGGAACCAGAATGTTCCTCAATTCCTACGCCCGTGAGAGCTACCTAGTTAATTACGTCTACGGATTCACATCAGAAAAATTCTCATACTTTTTAACAACGCAATACAAACACAGCTCACAAAACGCACCTAGGGAATATATAACTAAATTAGTTAGAATATGTCAAGATGACTCAAACTATTACTCATACACCGAAATACCTGTCGACTGTATCAGCGAGACGACAAAATACAATATTGTACGCGCCGCCTATTTGGGAAAACCAGGCGCAGATTTGGCTGAAAATTTGGGGGTTACCTCACAGGACGATGTTTTATACGCCGTCTTCTCTGAGGGAAAAGTTAACCAGCCAACAAACAAGTCAGCTTTGTGTGTTTACACGCTTAAAGCGATTAGAAGAAAGTTTATGCAGAATATTAAGGCTTGCTTTAACGGCAATGGGCTTCGAGGATTGGATTACATTTCGATAAACATGCCTTGTGTGCCAACAAAATTGCAAACAATCAGTGAAGATTTCTGTGGATTAGATGTTAATTCTCCGTTAGGCGGAGAACAACCTATTGCCGCAGTCCCCGTCGCACCATTCAACGTTCAATTAACTTCAGTTGCAGCTACAAGCACAAGCGGTTTTACTGTTGTGTTCATTGGAACAAATGATGGGCATCTAAAGAAAGTTGTTATTGAATCTGGTAGTTCTGCCATAGAATACGCTGACATTCCAATTGACGAAGGATCTCATGTTAACGCTGATATGCATTTTGATAAACAAGGAATGAATCTGTATGTTATGACAAAAAATAAGGTGTCTAAAGTTAAGGTGCACGATTGTACAGTGTACAAAACGTGCGGCGAATGTCTCGGAGCAAAAGATCCATATTGTGGATGGTGTTCTCTAGAAAATAAATGTAGTTTAAGATCAAACTGTCAAGACGACTCAAACGACCCTCTTTTCTGGGTCAGCTACAAAACTGGCAAATGTACAACAATCACAAGCGTCATTCCACACCAGCTACAACGCACGACTGCTCGAACATTAGAATTAGTCATCGATCATCTACCGAATCTCAAGGAACATTTAGTTTGCTCATTCGCTTTCGCCACATACGATAAACCGATTGTTACAAATGCGACAAAGAAGAGGAATGGTGTTAATTGCACTACGCCACGGACTGATTTATTACCACAAATTGCTCAGGGAAAACGTGAGTATTTTGTAATTTTTTACCATTTAGAATCATTGACGATTTAGTAGTTTCAATTTTTAATTATGAGTTAGAATAACGGTACTAGTAGTGGTTCTGAAAAGTAAAAAATGACGTGTAAGAGAATCCTCAAGATTTTAGTGTGTAACGAGTTTGGCCGTTCAAATTCCAAGCTGAGAATCTCTCAGTGAGATTACACTCAGAACTGGAAACACCAAGGCAACACATTATAACTAATGGGAACACTCAGGAACAACTTGGAAGCTCCGGATACACTAATAACGTGAACTACAGAACGCCATACTCCAGCGCGTTACCGAGTGTTCACTGTCGTTTCCAAATGTTCCTCACTCACTCATTTCAAAACGTCAAAAGTATAATACCACGAAAAATTCACTAACAGCTTCTATTATAAAATTGCGATTTTTAAAGTAGATTTACGACTTAAATAGAAATAAGCGGTATCGCGCGCTAAGTAATTCTAAGTCTAACCAAAAGTACACCTCTGAGTACGTAGTACCAAATAGGAATCAACGTTTCAAGACTTCTAAAATTTCGTTGGTATTTTTAACAGATCTCTAATTGCATAGCAAAGAGTAGTTTCGAGTAGCATTTAACACATTTCTTTATTTCCAGACCATTTCACCGCTCGCCTTTCAGTCCGAACGGCAACCGGTCCCGATTTGGTATCAACAGATTTTACATTCTTCGACTGCAGCACGCATTTATCATGTACCCGTTGCGTCTCCTCACAATTCCCATGTGATTGGTGCGTTGAAGCACACCGATGTACACACGATACTGCCGAGAACTGCCGAAACGACATTCTTGTGACCGGCGTCAGTAGAATTGGACCAAGTTATCGTTCGGGACCAGGATTTTGTCCGACAATCAACGCTACAGGTGATGGAAGTGAAATTCTTGTCGCTTCCGGATCAAAAAAATCGATTAAGGTTAAAGTGCATATCATTGGACAGTTTATTGTGCAGACACGTTTTGTTTGTCAGTTCAATATTGAAGGAAGAGTGACTAGTGTGAATGCTCAGCTTCTTGGCGACACGATTTATTGTGATGCAATGGAGTTCGCGTACAGCTCGAAATCAGCTAATTTAACAGCAACGTTTGCAGTTATTTGGGGAGGTTCAAAACCGTTAGATAATCCACATAATATTCATGGTAAGTTTTACTTTAATTTTATCTTTACTTTATTAATTGTTCTCATTTATTCTAGTCGTAATTTATCGTTGCCGCGACATGTCTGACAGTTGCGGAATGTGTTTAGCGCTACCAGAAAAATACAACTGCGGATGGTGTTCTTCTGCAAACTCTTGTGAAGTTGAGGATCAATGCAGTCGGCCCGTTGAAGGGAAAGAGGGAAAAGTTGACTGGTTGAATCGTATGCAAACATGCCCAAATCCAGCGATTCATTCGTTTGAACCAAAGACAGGACCTTGGGAAGGTGGCACCAACATTACGATTCGTGGTATTAATTTGGGAAAGAACTTCTCCGACATTTACTCGGGAGTTAAAATTGCCGGCATCGATTGCATGCCTTACTCCGACTTGTACGTCGATACAAAACAGATTGTTTGTAAAGTGGATGGACCTGGTGTGCAATCGTATCGCGCAGGACGAATTGTTGTTCAAATCTCAGACTATAGAGGGGAATCTAAAAGCGATTTTGAGTTTGTTGATCCTAAAATCGAAGATTTTTATCCCAAATTTGGTCCTGTTTCTGGGGGAACACAAATTAAGATTAAAGGACAGAATTTGAATGCTGGCAGTTACATCAAAGCTTTTATTGATGATCTTCCTTGTGAAATTTTGAGGTAAATATTTACTTAATGAAAATTATTTATATTATATTAAAACAAAATTCATTTTAGCACCGATGAAAAACAAGCATTATGCAGAACTAGCGCCACTAAAAATCAAATGCAAGGCAAACTGAAAATGATTTTTGATAATGGAGTTCGTTACTTTGAAGGAGATTTATTCGAATATGTTGCAGATCCCTCGATTGAGTACGCAGAGTCTGGACCTTCAGGGCAGATAAAGGTTCCAAAAGGTAAGCCTAAATATATTCAGTTTTAACTACGATAGACAACCTTATGCCAACAAACACTGTGCTCTCGGGGGTTTCCAAGATTCGAGTGAACGTTGCGAACACTTAAAGACTACACTTAAGAACTAATGGGACTACTTTATAATATTTTAGAATATTAGGATGCTAGGTATCAACTATGAACACGAAGCACCGTGCTCTAGTATGTTACCTAGTGTTTTCAGAGCACTTTAATAGGCCTTGAGATCAGATGGTAATAACATCTGAAGAAGCAACTGGGATGCTCCGTATACACTAACAACTGGAAACACCAAGGACCGTGCTCCAGGATGTTAATGAATATTCCCAGACATTTCACGGTGTTCCCAAATCTTTGTTACTCAAAATCAAAAACCTCTCCCAATTTTATCAATCTTCCTTTAATAAGCATAGCCCATAAAAACATGTATATTATATATATATATTATAGAAAAATCTACCATGTTATTATGTATATAAAGATTTTATTTTCCTTTTCAGGCATCCCAGCAGGTGGAATCAAAATAACGGTCGTCGGTCAGAACTTCAACTCAATTCAAAACCCAAAAATGTACGTCTACTACCAAGAAAAAATGTTTGTAAACCAATGCGAGATCCTTTCTAATAAGGAAATGAGCTGTGACTCTCCCGCCATCGATGCCGATGCCGACCATCATGATTTGGATCCAGAGAAACCACTTTTACTCGAATATGGCTTCCAAATGGACGATGTAATCGGTGTACAAAACTTATCAATGAAAAACCATAACCACTTTGAACTGTATCCAAATCCTGAATACGTTCCTTTCGACAAACACATCAAGTACTACAACAGCGAGTACGTTACAATCAACGGAAAGAATTTGGATAGAGCGTGTAAGGAAAGCGACGTCACTGTGATAATTGGAGATAATGGCATTTGTAACATCACATCATTATCGAGACAACAGTTGACATGCAGACCTCCAATGGAAGCGACAGAATACAATAAACAACCGGAAGTTTCTGTTAAAATTGGACGCTCCCTTAATTTTAAGATGGGTGTTTTGAGTTACAAATCTCCAAGCATAATTCATGATCTTAGTAATAATGCGATAACATTAACAGTAGTTTTAGTCTTAATTGGATGCTTCTTCTTCTTTGTGGTATTTATTGGCCTAGTCATTGCGTACAGAAAGAAGACTAGTGAAAATAATCGCGTTCTCAAGAACATGCAGGAACAAATGGACATTCTAGAATTAAGAGTAGCTGCCGAGTGTAAAGAAGCGTTTGCCGAGCTTCAAACTGAAATGACAGATTTGACGGGAGATTTGACTTCAGGCGGTATTCCATTCCTAGATTACAGAACGTACGCTATGAAAATCTTGTTCCCCAACCACGAAGATCATGTTGTTTTGCAATGGGAAAGACCCGAATTGTTGCGTAAGGAGAAAGGGCTTCGCCTATTTGGGCAATTGATAATGAACAAAACATTCCTGCTACTTTTCATTCGGACACTTGAAAGCAACCGTTATTTCTCAATGAGGGAACGTGTTAATGTGGCTAGCCTAATTATGGTAACACTTCAGAGTAAGCTGGAGTATTGTACAGACATTTTGAAAACGCTTTTGGCTGAGTTGATTGAGAAATGTATAGACGGGAAATCGCATCCCAAATTGTTGCTCAGAAGGACGGAGAGTGTTGCCGAGAAGATGCTATCAGCCTGGTTCACATTTTTGTTGTACAAATTCTTAAAAGAATGCGCTGGAGAACCGCTGTACATGCTGTTCAGGGCGCTTAAGGGACAGGTAGATAAGGGGCCTGTAGACGCTATTACACATGAGGCTCGATACTCTTTGAGCGAAGAGAAATTAATCCGCCAACTGATTGAATTCAAAGTTATGACGGTGTACGCTAGCATGACGCAACCCCCAATGTTCTGTAACAATATTGAAATGATCCCTACCAATATTGAGAATGTTCCCGTCAAAGTGCTTGATTGCGACACAATTGGGCAAGTGAAGGAGAAATGTTTGGACACAATTTACCGCGCCATTCCATGGGGGCAACGTCCACGACGTGACGACTTGGATTTGGAGTGGAGAACAGGAAATTCAGGGCGAGTCATTCTATATGACGAAGACTCGACCAGCAAAACTGATGGTGAATGGAAGAAATTAAACACGTTACACCATTACCGCGTCACCGATGGTGCCTGCTTGAGCCTAGTCCCAAAACAGAGTTCCATCTACAACCTCTCGATATTAAGTGAAAAGAACAATGACAAAACTCACAAGTACGAAACACTAAACCTTTCCAAATACGCTTCATCTTCGCCACCTTTCAGTCGTGCTGGAAGTCCTCTAAATACAGATAGCCAGGATAATGGAATTAAATACTGGCATTTAGTTAAACATCATGACACAGATGCTCAAAAGGAAGGAGAAAGAGTCAACAAAATGGTGTCAGAAATTTATCTAACAAGACTGTTAGCTACAAAGGTACATTCTTTAATGTTCAAAAACAATTTTAAATAAACAAATTTATTTTGACTATTGTTGTAGGGTACACTACAAAAATTCGTCGACGACTTGTTCGAGACAATATTCAGCACAGCTCATCGAGGATCTGCCCTGCCACTAGCGATAAAATACATGTTTGACTTCTTAGATGATCAAGCGCTACTACATGGTATCACGGATCCGGAAGTAGTCCATACTTGGAAAAGCAATAGCTTGCCATTAAGGTACATTTCGTCAATACACTTCTATTTAAAGCCAATCTTTTAATCTTTTTTATATTTTTCTAGGTTTTGGGTTAATTTAATAAAAAATCCAAACTTTGTATTCGATATTCATAAGTCTAATATTGTTGATTCATGCTTATCTGTAGTTGCACAAACATTTATGGATTCTTGTTCAACGTCCGATCATAGATTAGGTAAGTCTATCTTTTTTGTTCTTTCTTTCTTTATTCCATTCATCACTTGAACTTTATTGACTTTTTTATATTATTTTGTGGATTAATAGTTAGTGTCTTTTTGCACGATATTCTCTCTACACAAATGATTATTTTTTTGGGTATACATAATACCTTTACCAATGTGCGTGTTGTTGGGAAATAAAATAACAATAAAATATACAGGATATAAAGGTGCATGGTTGATAAAGAACCCACTGTTCTTTTTATTTAGAGATTATAGATTGGGTCGGGGTTTAATAAAAAACGAATTTAAATATGATCACCTGAACTATTTTTCAAGTGTCTTTTTCAAGTTCAATCGATAACTAGAGTAGCTTTAAAAATGCGTATTCCATTGTCTTGAAACAGCACAGTTATGAAATTGAAATATTATTTGTGGACACTTTAAATTCATCATCAATTATTGACATATTTAAAAATTTAGCTAAACGATTGTATAGCTGAAAATACTCAACATAGTATTCTAAGAACATCATTTTCTTGGCTAGGCCTGGAATGCAGGTGCTACATCATAATAAATTTTCAAACTTTATGCGATAATATATCCCAAGGGGTTTTTGAGAATTTTACACTCCAGCATTTATCTCCTTTTGACTTTTAGAAAGGTCAGGACTGAGGGCCATGCAAAGGTGGCGCTTATCATACAAACGAATTAAAAAAAATCTTCAATTAGGTATTTGTCAAAAGTTCAATATAAAACTTAATTTTGCTTTTACGGTGTCCAACATAAGTTTAGACTAGTTCAAACTAGAATATATAAAAATTAGGCATTCATTTCGCTTCATGAGAAATTTAAATTTTCAAAAAAAAATACAACAGGCTTCTAGAGCCCAGCTCCTAAGCCACTTTTCATGGTCCAGTGGAAGGTTTTAAGTTTAAAACATCAGGGTTAATCACTCACTCACACTGCTCGATCTTTTGCTTTAAAAATATGTAAGAAATAAGTATGCAATGCGAGATGCAATGTCATTTTTCATTCGCTTTCAACTAAATAAACGAGCCATTTCTGAGAGGAGGTCCACTAGCCGTATTTATTACGACGCACCCTCTTTGTATTGCGTGTGTGTTTTGAAAACTAAATCCTTCAGTGGTTACCAGCTTCAGTTGCTTCGGCTTAAGATGCGATGGTTTTTTGGTATTTCATTCGTGGAAATCATCCGGCAGTCACAAGAGACAAGTTTTGGAGGATGGGCAATACGACGGTTTTTTGCTACAATAGCCTGACGATGTTCTTTTGTGGTTCTTTTGCGTTTTCTTCTGCGTTCCTCGCCACAATAGCTTCCTTCTGAATCAGTCGTTTCACTGGTGGTAACGCCCATCGGATGATTATAACAACCGTCACGGATATTTCCAGATTCATTCCTGTCATCAACTTGACAAAAAGTCGCAGTAGCTTCCGGATTCTTCGCATTGGAATGTTTCATAACAAATTCCGCTTCCATCTCCCATTCGTTAATCAAAACGAATCCACGAAATTCATCTTCTGAACAATAATCACTACTACTACCGTACAGTTTAATTGCTTCAAGTGCTGGCATAGTCAAACCAATTAACAGTAGTTACAACGGGAAAACTTAAAAGCAACCGTACGCGATATGTCAACCTACGCAAAAAACAAAAGAAGCGAGAGTGNCCGAGGGGAGGTCAACTAGCCGTATTTATTACGACGCACCCTCTTTGTATAACACGCGTACACACGCAAATTCTTAGTTAACTTCTCCTCGGCTGAGCCACCTATGCGAATACTTTGGCGCTCGTCGACT
>JXPH01037683.1:2899-14521 GCA_001014845.1 Mochlonyx cinctipes | reverse complement strand
TCAGTTGCTGGCTGATGGAGTTTACATTGAACTATTTGTCTTGGCCGAATTCCGATCCAAAANTTCACTAGGGCCAAGAATCTTCAGTTTATAATCTTTGGCTTTTTTCAGCAAATTGTCCAGCTTCAGTTGCTGGCTGATGGAGTTTACATTGAACTATTTGTCTTGGCCGAATTCCGATCCAAAATTTAAAGAAATTTAAGGTGAACGGGGGACAAGCCTGAAGCACCCGAGACCTTGTTTTTCCAGATTCAAGGTTAATTTGCGTAACATTTTGGCAGATTACAGGTTTATAACAGATTAACCTTTAACGTACTGAATGGGGTCCCTCAGTTGTCAGAAGCTAATATTTTTGGTGTTTCTACTTCGATTTTCTTGCGATAGGCCTCTAATTAAACCTTGGGGTGTTAACTATATGATCCAATACTGACCTATAACATTTAACTCCCCTTACCCCTATTAATAATTAGTTTACAAAAAGACAACTGAGGGACCCCAGAGGTTCTCGAATGTTCCAGCATGATATTTTTTGGTTTTAAAATTTTGTCTAATACTGTTCGTTGAGGACAACACAATTTGGGTGATATTTTAGTGAAATACTGGACAGTCCCGGTACAGGGTCACATGGACAATTGTCGTTTTTTAGAATATCTCAAGCCCTAACAGTCAGAATGACCTGAAATTTAGAACATAAACTTTTGGTAAGTACCAAATAAAAGTTCCTAACAAAATTTGGTCCTAGGACTTCAGGATCTGGGAACTTTTATGCAAAAGCTATTTCTAGGAATCTCGGGTTACAATGATCGAAATGAGCTCAAATTTGGAACGTAAGCTTTTGATAATTACCCAAGAACAGTTCCTAACAAAAATTGATCCTAGGACCCCGAGATCTAAGAGCTGCTGGTCGAATCGAGAGTCAAATATACTTTTTACTACATGAAATAAATTGTAAAAATCTTCATTCTACTCTGTAATTTGCACATGTTTCACTTTTAAAATAATATATCGCGCTACTTAAACTAATCTGCACATCTCACCTACTTTTCGTATCATTTGGAAAAAAATATGCTAAACGCCGTCATCTTCATTAAAAACAGAAATAAATTTTCAGAACAGTTAGCTCTATGTTGTTTTCTTAATTTTTTTACAGCATCAGCTTTCATTTTAGGACCGTTTGGTAGTTCAGTCAACTGACGAAGCATAATTTTATGGTTATTTTTTAAGCTAACTGTAATTTATTTTATAAAATAAATAATAAATAATTATGATTACTTATCGATTGTTTATTTTCTCATGGAAATTTATACAAATATTTTTTTTGGGATAGGGCAGTGTTTCTATAAGCTATAATGAATCTCACGAGACGAAAGATACGGAAAGTTGGTCGGTTTTTTTTCTATATTTCATCACATGCAGCATTTTTATATAATTTGAATAAATTTTGTCTTGAAACGACCTAAAAATATTTTAAAATGCATTTCATTTTAAATATATATTTCATGATTTCAAATTGTTATTATTCTGTGTTTATCTCGAGTGTAAGATCTCTTTTATATGCTTGCGACATAGCATGGCGTGGCGTTAAGAATATAATTTATGTTGTTTTTCTTATGCCGAATACGCTAATGAGGAGGAAATATTTGAACGCTCTACAATTTATGCTATTGCGAGAGAAAATTTTGAAGCTAATTTACTCTTTCTAAACAAATTTGTTTAAAATTGAATATTTTATAGGGTGAAACTTCAAATTTATGACACCACCGTTTTCTATTTTTGATGCATAGTAAAGGTAGAAAGTTTTAGGGTCCCTTACGTACTCTACACCAGTCCCAGAAGCCAAACTTGCTGTAGTTATTCGTCTTGTAATGTAATGTGCCACCTATCTTATTTATTACAAATGGTCGATTTTACTTCAGAATATGGTAGATATGACTGAAAACTACAATCGGTATACCTTGTAAGGCATTTTTGCTTCATACCTTGAATTACCTCAACGGAGGTTGTGAATAGGTAAATCAAACGTCTACTTGCCTTGGTTATTTTATAGAAGGAGGGAGGACATACCACAGTTTGATTACCATCGCCTAGTCTTTTTCCTATAATCTCTGGTCACATCATCGTTCTTCCTATTATAATACCAGAGAACTTGTAAAAACCCTCAACAGATGGCGCAGTTCCCCCATAAAATAGATCGTTTTGGAAGTGACGTTGGCTAAGAAACGAAGGATGACGTGGAGTTTGCTTTTAATCAAGTGACAGCCGAACTGAGCGGTCACGTTCCGAGAGTTTTTGGAAGTAAATCTTCGATTTTGAGCACGCAGAAAAATTATTGCTAGGTTTAAACAAGAAAGGCTCCCAAGCAGGTTCTTGTTAACGAAGTTATTGTTAATCCCAAACAAGATCCTGGTTGCCGCAAACAATGGTACTTGTTGAAACATTCTTGGGGCTAACAGGTTCTTGTTTGACATGTTAGCTTCAAACAGGCTCTTGTTTTTGAGATTTTTTGAAAAAGTCTCAATTCCAAGATCTTGTTTGTCTCTAATAAGAATCGTTAACCCCAAGCAGGTTACAACAAGATCCTGTTGATTTTTAATAATTCGCCTAACAAGTTTTTTCTCCCTGCAGAATTTTTTTTGATAGATTTAAACAAGAAAGGCTCCCAAGCAGGTTCTTGTTAACGTAGTTATTGTTAATCCCAAACAAGATCCTGGTTGCCGCCAACGATGATACTTGTTAAAACATTCTTGGGGCTAACAGGTTCTTGTTTGACTTGTTAGCTTCAAACAGGATCTTGTATTTGAGATTTTTCGAAAAGAATCTCAATTTCAAGATCCAGCTTGTCTTCAATAAGAATCGTTAACCCCAAGCAGGTTACACCAAGATCCTGTTGATTTTTAATAAGTTTTCCTAACAAGTCTTTTCTCCGTGTAATAAATAATAAGGCCTATAGGTACCTTATTGGGAACAGACGAGTCCTCATATTTCAGAGAACTTTCTAGGTATTAGTGGACCTACAGCTAATAGTGGATTCCGAACGAACCACCACAACTTTAATGGTTATGCTAATGAGTTGCCAGAAGTGGATGTGACCCAACCACCCGGTCGTAAAAAATGAACAAACATTGGCTAATTTGAAGTTTAATTTAGGGTTCATTTAACTTCCACTGAGGGTTCAATTGCTGATCTTTTTTCACTGATGAGTACTTTTTAGAGCTCCCTATTTGAATGACAAGAAAAAACAGTTTACCCTGAACTAATAAAATTAAATATATAACTAATTACATTCATATGCCATTTTAATTCAACGATTTTGTAATACATAAATGTATTATTCTTCTTGTACATTGAATTGAGATGAAAAAAGAAAAATTATGATGCCCTTCATGAGAATAATAAAACATTTTCATATTATGTTACGCGAAGTGACGAAATTTTCAATAATAATAACTTCTGCAAAATAACCGAAAAATTATATTTTTTGATGGAATTTCAAAACACTAAATTTGAAATTAAAATTGAATTCGAACCAGGAATAGAAGAGATACTTGGGTAACCACAAAAAAGTTTAGTGCACAACAACATCAACAACATTGTATTCAGAGTTGATTCCATGGAAAAATATGAATGTTGCATAAAATATAATTAATTTGAATACAATGCAATAAAAAATGTTGATATTTCCATACTTTTTCTAGCTTTTTAAATCAAGTTGAATGCGTGAATTTATAATTAAGTAATTAATAATGCATACTTACAAAGCTCATGGGTATAATGGATGGATGGCTTTGTAAGTGGGGTGGGTGGTCAGAGAAGCCGACCAAACCAAAAACTCGCACCTAGGCCTCAAGGTGGGCCCTTTGTACTTAACCCCCAAATGGGAAGGAAATAAGGATGAAGGTAGGGTAATAGGAATAGGAATGTTAAAGGAGCTTTTAAAAACACTCACAAAGGAAATTTGCAAATGCTAATGAACTTGCAAATCTTATTTATTTCTAAGCGTGCATACGCACGTGAATTGATTGTGAAATCCCCTAATATTCGCTTGCGTTTGTTAGCAAACGACGGGCAGTTGCAAACCAAGTGAAAGGACGATTCTGCATCCTCATTACAAAAGCGACAAAGTCTTGAAGGGGCAAGCCCCATTTTGTGTAGGGGTATAATATGGGCTATCAAATATTTTGGAAGGATTAAGGATTAACAATAAAAATCACGGAATGGGCTTAGTAGCAAAAGAAGCTTTGGAGTTTTGCCATCGGGAAGAAACTCGTTCCAGATGCAGACCACGCCAAACTTGGCGCCGTTTCGTTAAGACAGAGTAGGGTAGGATGAAAGGGGTGGCATAATAGCAACCGCTAAGAATCAAACCTACTGTGCCTCGCAAGAGGCTTTAGAGGCAAAAAATGAGCTTAGATAAACAATAGTAAAATAATTTATTATGCAAACCAACGTGATCGTGAATTTCAAATTTACAATAGTGGAGCAAGATTGGCAATTGATGGACAGAAAAAGAGTTTTTTCAGAATTATCAGGTTTAGCTCACTTAAGTAGGTCTTAACTGGTCACATTTCTTTTTGCTTTGCCATCAATGATGGTAAAGTTTTGTTTTCATATCCAAAATTCCAAATACAGTTTTTTTTCTTCCTTTCTTTCCTAAGGCCCTAGGTACTAGCTATAACTGGGGCGAAAATCAGTTTTTTAAAGAAAGAACAACCCAACCAAATTGTGGCGGGCTGCCATCATTCATCAAATTAAGGCATATTTCTGACCATACCACCAGTCATACAGACAAAAACCATGATAGAAGAAGCATTGAAATTAGAGCATGATTTTGCTTCGCTAGAAAAAGAGATTGCCGATACACAGATATCGCAAATTCTCCTGAGCAATCAAGTCTCTTAAAGGGATGTTCCAAAGGTGCTAATTTTGAGACACATCATTTCTCAATACATCTCTCTCATTATCATAAAAATGGCGGGCCTATACGATATGATATGGTGTTTGATAGTCATTTACACAAGTACGCAAAGGACTTTGGATTATATTTATCATGTTAAGAAGGTTATTAAGGGTGTAGTTGTTAGACATAATCCTATAAATGTTTTTAATGAAACCTTCAAACCATGGTTTATTTTTCAAGGTTGCGTATCAAGTCAAAGAACCATCAAATATTTATAAAGTTGAACTTTTAGCTATTGACTGAGCTTGTGAGCATATTTTCCAACATAATCCAGGGGAATATGTAATATACGCGGATAGCCTAAGCTCTTTCCATGCTTTACAATTACACCCTCATAGCAAAAAAGCTAGCAGTGTTCTATACCAAACTAAACAGAAGTTGCAAATTTTGACATCAATACGAAAATATTTCTTTTGGGTGTCCACTTACGTTGGAATCCAAGGAAATGTTAGCTAAAGAAAGTGCTAACTCGGAAAACTTTTATCCGTATCAAAAGCAAGTTTCTGAATTTTGGAATTTTACGCTGAAGCAAAGCTAATAGCTTTACAATACTGACAATCTTTTGGGTTTTGCTATTCCAATCACAAAATTTTAGACCTCTAGAAACTAAAAACTATTCAGTTTTAAAATGACGTCAGTTCAGAGGTTGACTTGTAAGGTTTACAAGGTTCGATTATAAGATCTTTTACTTTCATCGCTATTGAACTTAGACAAAACTTGTATATTGGCTAGGTTGGGAGTAACAAGATCCTGTTTGACCTTGGTTGGGAGGAACAAGCCATTAAACAAGATCTTTGTTTAACTTAAACTTCGTTTAAGAACAGGAAACTTGTTTGCCGCAACCAACCCACTTTTTCTAGTTGGTTATGAGCTTTTCTTGGTGGCCAGAATTTGGGGTTTTTTCAGCCTGCGTTAAGACATTTGTATACTCCAAAGCCAGGTGAAGAGTTTGACTGGAGCGGTACATTTCGAACATAATAACGGAGGTGTTCGCAGGCCAATTCAGTGTGAGCAGAAACTACACGTAGAGCATAATGGCAAATGCTGACTTGATCTCTATTTTGAGTACAACTTCAGACAACCAGACAACTAAAGCTAGGCCTCACGATAATTTCGGTTATAAAGAATTTTTCGGAAAGGGTGTCAGGAAAGCTACTGTAGGGATAACTGACTTAAGGTCACCAATAGTTTAAGATGGATTTCTAAGGTCGGCTGTTCCTGTGATGTAAAATTCACAAAACGTAAGATTGAAATAAATCAACCTCAGATGAATTTTCGTCTTATTATTTGGTGGTAACATCGACTTGTCGTCCTATTTTTGGGAGAAGTCATCAAGATGTCTCAGGAAATTTTGACTACTTTGAACGTAAAGAGTTCATCGGATTTTGTTTTTGAATGAATATCAAATATTGTTAAAGAATGGCGATGGTTCAACTTATTTTAGGACAAAGAAAGGTCCTTTAAATTTTTTCAATGATTAACTAAATTTGTGATTGACAAATGAGTGATTGACAATATTCTGCATTCCTCTCACTTACATAAAAAGTTAGAGGTAATTAAACGAATTATTGTAGCATGTTGCATATATTTTTTGTCCGGTTTACATATTTAGAGAGGAGAAAGAACCGTGAATGTCACATCGAGAGGCCACAACGATTATAAAACCGTAAAATTTTATTGTTATGTTAACTCATTCGTCCATTATGCTAGGTATTTAAAAATATTTTCCGTCAGCTCATCCATCACAAATTTTGCATATATTGAATAATTTTTATTACATTATGGTATGTGTATCGCAATGCAATTAAATGGTGATGATGATGATTTTGTCAAAAGATTACATTATGCAAAAATATCGATCATTTTTATTATTATATGATCACTTTACAACACGCAGTCCAAAATAAAATAATTTCACACAAGAAAATTTATAATTCATGCACATGAAAATGAAGCGAAGGTGGCAGGCAAGGCAGTCTCAGACTCAGCAAGTGAGAAATATGCAAAAAAAAAGAACTGGAAAAGAAAAATATTTTAAATATTTGCATGAAAGAAGCATTATTTATGTTTTTTGATGTCGTATTAAAGTTATTTTTATGACACTATACGGTGCCATTCTTGACATAAATTGTGCATTTCTTCATTGGGAAATTAATTGCTTTTATGTCCTTTTTGACGACCTTTTTCTTCTTATTTATGTTCACATGAGAAAAAAAATCGTTTATTATAATGTAATAAGTAATTGGGTAACACATTAAAAATTTATTTTGTTGTCAACTTATTTTTTGTGATTATTTACAGTTTATTAAATTTCTTGGGAAATTTTTGTGATTGAAAAAAATTTGACCCTTTCAATCAGGCCATACCTTTTTCTGTAGAAAATTCGCCGAAGAAGAAGTAGAAGAAAATTTTGACCCCTCAATTTTTTACACAGGGCAAATCTTCAACACAAAACCGTAATTTTTAGACTGAGAAGAATTAAAATAAATTTTGAGTGATCTCTTGTAACTCTTGAAAAAATTACAAAATCTGTTCCCATAAATATTTTACGTTTAAAATTTATCAAATTTTTCCATCGCATCACCCACATACCCACACACGAAGAAAATATGGGTCAGTAAATCAAATTGATTTAATAAAAATGATAATTTTAAATTCTTAAAAAAACGTAGGAAACCACTAAGTGGATTATGCAGCTTTTCTTTTATATTTATTGCACATTTTGTGATAGGAACTAGATTAACTCTGAGACAAAGATGATATGTACAAATTTTGAAGAGTATTGGAAAAGTATTTATAATGTTATCCCAAATTTAGCATAGAAACTCTTCTTGGGGACTTGCCATAAGCTTATATTCCAAATTTGAGCTCATTCCAATCACTAAAACTCGAGCATTCTAGAAGTGTCCGGTTAGAAGGAGCCCCCAGTTCCTGATATGCCAGGGTCAAACATTTTTAGGAACTGTTCCTGGATACATGCCAAAAGCTTATATCCTAAATTTGAGCTCATTCCGATCATTAGAACTCAAAAACTCTGAAAAACTTTGGCGAGTTTGTATGGGACCCAGACCCCGTGGGCCGATTTGGCCCATTAGCGGACTCGTCCTAACGTTTGTTAAGAAGAGCCTCTACACAAAATTTCAGCCAATTCGGTTGATTTTTTCACGTTTCAGACCATTTGGAGCAACATTTCCCGAGCAACCAAAAAAAATGAAATTTTACTGAATACATAAGCTTTTCTTTTCTATCTATAGATATGATTCGAGAAAGAAAGAAAAGCTAAAAATATAAAACATGAAAACATTAAATTTTAAAAACCTAACTGGCCATTGTCAAGACATTCTTATGGATGGAGACCTAATTCGACCAAAAGTATATTTAAAAAATAAAATTCAATAAAACATGAGCCCCAAATCAGAAAAAATATTACATTTCTTCGACCAACTTTCATATAATAGAAGAAATGTATTGGAAAAACCTTAAAACCAAAATTTTCAAAATAAATTAAAACCAAAAATACGCTAAAATGTATTTTAAGCAAGTTTCAGATGTCCATGAACACGAATTGACGTTTTTAAAAAATTTCGCGTGAATCATCACGGTAACTCGAAAAAATCTCAACCGATTCTGATGAAACTACACGAAACATTATTTTGGCTACACCTCGGAAATGATTAGAAATGGGACAAATCGGTTCACAGGGTCTGGAGGTACCCATACAAATATACCAGACATTTAGCGATATTCATATTCTGGAAATAAAAGTCCGAGACAACGCAGCGGTCGAAATATGAAAATATCACAGACGTAAGTTCTTCAAAATGAGCCAAATTAGTCGATTCCAGCCGTTCACAGGAATTCGGAATCTCTCAAACCACATCGTTGGCCTACATCCGTACAAGATCAAATTAACTGAAGAACTGAAGCCTTTTGATCATTTGGAGCTCCGATAGGGCTCTGCAAAAGTTTGAAGAAAATCACGAATTTCATTAAAAAATCATCTTCAGAGAGGAAACTCATTATTGGCTTAGTGGCTTTGTCAACAAGCAAAATATGCGTTATTGGACAGCAAACAACCTACATGTACTTCAAGAGACTCCATTGCCGAAGGTGTGATTGGACCGTACTTTTTCGTCGATGAGAATGATCGCCATGGTCAATGGAGGAACTCAGGAACAATATCGAACGCGAAATTGCCAACGTTTCGGCCGATATGTGTGGAAAAGTGGTGGAAAATAGCTGCAAAGAATCGATCGCTGCAAACGTGGTCGCGGTGCTCATATAAACGAGATTGGATTCCATTTTTAAATGTAACATGTGTACTGCACCTGGAATAAATTTCAGCTTTATATCTCAATTATTCTGTGTTTTATTGAAAACTTCTTTATGTATATTCAATCCTCGTAAAACCAAATTTAATGCTAATCGAACATTTACAATGTTTTTAAAGTTCTAACTTTATGTCATATAAAATTCTGGATTATGAACATAAGAAATGTTTTTATGCCTTTCCGGAGAAGTAATACTACTAGTTTTATATCAAACCAACGGAACCGAAATAATTTTTTTCTTGTCTTGTAGCAGCAGCGGCAGCAAAATAAACAACATTTCAATTATAAATTACCCAGAAAAAAGGTGAAAAAAGTAATTAATAAAACTATGCACAATTTAACAAAGTTAAAAGTATCATTAGTTTTGCTCTACATTCCGTTTTTATCCATATCGTCGTATATACAAATAATACTAATAATTTGAATTAATTTACAGTGCTTTTGCCATTAAAATGAAAACATAATATGGTGGCGCGGTTGCTGATAACCTATTTAGATACTTTTTACCTTTTTGCGCGCTTTATTGATAATGAAAGGTCACGATAAAGTTTTCTCCATTCAATTTTGCAAGCACGACCCTGCGCTATTGCAGTTTTGTTATTTTCGAATTGTGCTTACTTAAAGTCTGTTTTTATTCAGGTTGGGAAGTCATAGAAATCACCTTATTACCAGCAAAATCATGCATGTAAATTAACTTTAAATATATGTACTTGTTTTGGTTTGGCTGAAAATATTAGCAACTCTGACGACTGCTTATTATTGTTATCCATAAGAATTTTTGGGTGTTGTTTTGAAAATTCTCACTTTATTATATGCAGGAATGTGTCACGCAAAAAAAAATAAACCCAAAAGTCTCTGTTTTTGTGTTTCCAAATCAAATTTGGTTTATTTTATTCCAGAAATGGGTTTAGAACGCAAAAATGGGAACATACTTATTATTGGTCTTGTCTATGCTCCAAAAGGTGTCACAGTTGACTTCATTGAAAATCTGGGGTCAACTTTCTGGAACATACTCAGACAATCTAGTAATGGGTGACTTCCACGACTACGACGAATCAAATAACCTCGCTCAGATGATTGATTCACTTTCATTCAAAATTGTTCCTAGCTTTGCTACACGTCACGATCGTCATCGCAGATCTACCCTTATTGATTTAATATTTGGTAATAACACTGATCGAATAAATAATTTAATTCAAGCGTCCCTCGGCGGTGTAACTAACCACGACACGACTTCCTTTGCATTGACTACAAAGTCAAAAACGACCATGTTCCTGTAACTTTTACTCGTAAGAGATTCGATCAAGTGATTGTTCCAAATCTTCTAGATGGTGCTAAAAATTTGAATTGGGCTATCTCCTCACTCACGAGCCCTGTCAATGAACAAGTTCTACACTTTCATGAATATGTTACGACGTTGATTGACAGTCATGTACCTTTAAAAACCACCACGATTGCAGATTTGAATTCTACATGGATGACTATAACAATTTTGTATTTAAATAAAACACAGAATAATTGAGACATCGAGCTGAAATTTATTCCAGGTCCAGATCACGTTTGCAGCAATCGATTCTTTTGAGCCGATTTTCCGCCACTCTTCCACACATATCGGCCGAAACGTTGGCATTGTCGCATTTGATATTGTTTCTGAGCTCCTTTAACGTAGTTGACTTATTGGCATAAACTAACGGCTTAACANCAACGGCTTAACGTAGCCCCATAAAAAGAAGTCCAACGGCGTTAAATCACATGAGCGAGATGGCCATTCACCCGGACCATTTCTCGAGATTACACGATAACCGAACTGCTGTGTGGCATTTGGCACCATCTTGTTGGAACCACATATCATCACATGGCATGGTACCAAACTTCAGAGACCGTAACAATGGCGATCATTCTCATTGACGAAAAAATACGATTCAATCACACTCCCGGCATGAAATCCACACTACACGGTCAATTTTTGTGGATACAATGGAGTATCTTGAAGCACATGTGGGGTTGTTTGCTGTCCAAAACTGCATATTTTGCTTAATGCTTACTTACTTAAGCCCTATGGCCCTTGTGGGACACAGCCGGTCAATAGTAATTTGTCCATATTTTGCTTGTTGACAAAGCCATTAATCCATAAATGAGCTGCATTGTTGAAGATGATTTTTCGATGATATTCTTGATTTTTTTCAAACTTTTGCAGAGCCCAATCAGAGAAGTTTTGGTGCTTCAAATGATCGAGAGGCTTCAGATCTTTATATGATTTTGTAAAAGTCGCCATAATTTGGTTTGAGATTCTAAATTCCTGTGAACGGCGTGGAATTGACTGATTTGGCGCAT
>JXPH01037657.1:661-10770 GCA_001014845.1 Mochlonyx cinctipes | reverse complement strand
CTTTGTCGAAGTCTGAATCCAGTTCCTTTCACAAAATATACAATAAATATGATGAAAAGCTACATAATCCACTTTGTGGTTTCCTACGTTTTTTTTTTACTGAATGCATAACCTTTTCATCTATTGAATGATAGTGATGAAAAGCTAAAACAGTCCAATAAGAATAAAATATAGTATTTCATGCATCTTTTATTCTAATTTAAGAAGCTGCCATCCTAAACATTTATAGTTGCAAAACTATTTAACCTCACCTCATTTTATTTATTTCGTATTGGTTCTATTTCCTAAAGACTCTGCTTGTTCTCGGTTAAGATTATTATGTAAATGGTTATGGTTTCGAACAGACACAAAAACTGAAACCTAATATTGTTATTCCATGATAATAATATCTGTTTTTCTAACCATCATTTTGTATATAAAGAAAGACGATGCTGTTGTTGAGGCTGGATCTTTTGTGGGGGGGAGGGTAGGGGAAGGAGGATTTTGAGGGGTGTAAGAGTAAGAGTTTTTGCACGAGATATTCAAAACTTTATTAATAAGAAATATAATTCATGTTCTTTATGGAAATGGGATTGCATAATTTCGCCGTATACTTTTCGGTTACAATGTGGTAAAATTCATTATGCGAGACTCGTAATAAGTTTGTTTAACGTAAAATAATTTTCATAATGTTTTCGCTAACTATGGCATAAATTTGCAAAAATTTAGTTTATGCTCATGTGTTGGTTGGTGCTTTTTTAGATCTCACGTCAGCGTAAGCACTTTTATTTCCATTTGAGTCCCTCATCTAGCACAAGCATATAAAAGCATAATAATATGTTATGTAATGTAATGCAATGCAATTATGCTTTAAACCATCATGTATCTTTTGTGGAGAAACATATTCCAATTAAAAAACATTATGCTTCCTAACTTAATGAAGAGTTTTGTTTTTCGCGTTGTGACTAAACGAAAAATTATGAATATTTATGTAATTATGTTTAGCATAAAATAAAATGTGAATTTGTAATGAATATGGAAGGAAACGAAAGGCTGTTGATTTTTATGTTGAACAGTTTTATTTTATGTGTAAAATATGTGACACATGTGGCTTATTGTGGATCAAAAACATCCCCCAGTACAAACACGAAACATCCCTTAAATTTTCTTTGCAAAATTTATGTTATGTATAACGTATTTGAAATATTTGCTGCAGGTACATAAATACATAATTTATGCTGTAATTCTGAGATATTTCATGGAGTTTGTACACATATTTTAGAGATGTTGCCACAAGCAATTTCAAATTCTGTGCATAGTTTGAGGTGATAGATAGACAATAATGGAAATTTTAATTATTTTATGAATAATTTGAATATAAATAACCACCATAAAAGGTATTAAAATTGTTTGGTTACATTTCACGAGGAAAACGTATGGACAAAGGACTTGAAAAACACTCTGTTTTAGCATAGCAACACCTATGGGAAGCCGCATGTGTTTCTCATGATCGAAAAGACGCTCTTATTGGGCTGTTAATATACCTACTAAAACTCCAATAAGACAGACATTAGGAAATGTAAGAACTCCGTTAGAACTTTATAATTTTTAATGATCTAGTTAACGGTTAAACCGCTATAACGTGCGAATTAACTTAGAAAAATGTAAGTTTTTCGAAACATCTGTTAAATTTCTTGGTCATGTTTTATCTAACGGAGGCATTCAGCCTAGTCCTGATAAAATTGACGCCATTTTAAACGCCCCTGCCCCTAAAAACGTTCAAGAACTTCAATCATACATTGGACGTTTTGTTCAAAACATACCTATGGAATTGCATGCATTATACCAACTATTAAAAATGGATGCTGCATATATTTGGTTAAAAGAATGTCAAAGTAGTTTTGAACGGAGTAAGCCACTGGTAGTAGATAATTCGTTTTTACAGTTTTATGATCCTAGTAAACCCATCGTAGTGGCAGCTGATGCGAGTCCCTACGGTGTGGGAGCTGTATTAAGCCATGTTGTAGATGGGGTAGAAAAACCCGTCATATTTGCTTCAAGCACCTTATCCCCTGAGGAAAAAAATTACTCGCAATTGCACCGCGAAGCATTGGCGATTGTTTTCGCCGTAAAGCGATTTCATAAATATTTGTATGGGTTGAAATTTAAACTTTGCTCAGATTGCCAAGCGTTGAAGGAGGTGTTTCAACCTAAAAAAGGTACGGCTAGTGTTGCGGCTTCGAGACTTCAACTGTAATATTGTCTATGTATGAGTATGAGTGGGAGTATCGCCCCTCTGGAAAAATGTGCCAAGTAGACGCACTATCACGCTTACCCTTAAACAATGCAACTGATATTTCATTCGACTCTATAAATCGCTTACAAATATTTGCTTCACAGTAGTCATGATGGCATAGTCAGGTTAAAGATGTTGAGTCGAAATATCTTTTGGTGGATAGGAATGAATAAAGATCTTGAAGATTTTGTAAAACGATGCCAAATGTGTGATCAAACACAAAATATTCCCAAGGAAATAGTGACATCAACATGGCCTAAATGTATTTATCCATTTCAACGCATCCCNTCATTGTAGATGCGTATAGCAAGTTTATCGATGCTAAATTAATGAATGGAACTAAAATTTATCAAGTCGTAGATAAACTTCAAGATTTTTTCAAATACTTTGGACTGCCTGTTGCAATTGTGTCAGATACTGGCCCACCTTTTAATTCGTATCTATTTATGAGTTTGGTAAATTAAATGGCATTAAAATTACCAAATCTTCTGCTTACCATAGTCCAATCAATGGTTTACCTGAAAAGGGTGTTCAGAGCGTGAAAAATTCCTGATGAAATATTTAGTCGATAGAAGTATTAGCTCAGTTCCTATTGTTGAAGATCAAATCATATTTAGATAAGATTATTAATTATTTTAATTTCAATTTTAAAATTCATTTGTTAAAACATTGGCGACACTCAGACGCATTTTACTAATTTACATTTTATTTGTGAAACCTGGCACCTAAAAAGACAATAAAGAATGAAATACAATTAGGTGTCTAGGTTATTCTGAATTTCCCATCCTTTATTATTAGGTTAAGAATTTGAATGTTTTATTATTTTAAAAACAGGAATAACCATCCTTTCATTTTTATTACTTTGTTGCGTCGCATTTTTTGGGTTTTTTTTTATATATTTTGTTTTGGTTGTCGGCATTACATTTGAAGTACGGGAAATTCTATTTTTCCGGAATATTTTACGCATACATAGTAAATACATTGTAAACTAATGCTGTGAAATGATATAAATAAGGAGAGAATTTCAGGAACATTATTAGTTCAGTTTTAGAGTTTGTGTTGAAATTTTGTAAGAGTAAAATAAATATTAAATCCAAGCCAAAAGTTATTTTCATTCTTAATATTAAAATCAAATACAGTCCATTATCAACACCTATTAATTTACAATTATTTCGATTGCTCTTGACATATAATAACACACCTACAACCGTCACTAAATTGTCACCAACAGATCTGATTTTTTCTTATAAACACAGATCTGTTCTTTCAAAAAGTCAGATCAAATCGAATTGCCAGAATATTTTACAAGATTCATTGGTAGATGAGAATAAAAATCAGGGTAATAGGGACGTAGCATGTAAGAATAAAAAGAAAGTAGCTTTTGATTTGAACAAAAATAGAATTTGGAAAGATAGTTTTAAAGAAAAAACTGAAAATGAAAAACCCAAAATTTCATTTAAAAAATGGGGAACTGTTCTATATAACAATCACTTTAAAGATATACTTAAATGGATTCCTGCTGTAATCGTAGACAAAATTGGTTCATATATGTATATTCTATTGATTTGGAAGGATCCATTAGAATGGTTCATGTTAATCAATTGAGATATTCTACTAGTTTTGATAACGCCGTTCTCCATACCTCAAAAAGACAAAATAAAAAGACATGACAAAGCTGTACGCATATTCTCAGTACTTCTCTTGTCCTACTTTAAACTAGGAATGTTGGCTCAGTGAAAATTAAAAAAATGCAGGAAACCGCAAAGTATATATGGATTTAGTCTAGGAAAAAAATCACATTTGCAAAATTTCAAAGAGGGTCCGATAGCATTTGCAGCGTAATCCAAGGCAGACCCCGGTGCTGAGTCGAAAATCTTGCAGCTAGCCACCGCCGCCAACACTGGCAAAAGTTTTTTCTCAAGCCATCGGCCATCACCCACACTTGTTTTCTCGGCTTGCATCATTAATTTTGATTTGCATGACCCTCACTCTTGTTATGTCGTCAAAATTATCACATCATGTCACAAAAATAGTTGATTGGCAATTTATTTTTATTCTTTTATTCATATTTTTCAGGGCTTTTAGAGGCTTTCAAAATATTTTGTAAGAAAATACCTCTGGTGCAAAGGTAAATTATTATTATTATTATATTATTATTAAAGGTAAATTGGAGATTTCGCTTTCCAAAATTTCAGTCTTTCGAGAATCTTTGAAACATGATCAGAAAATCGTTGAGAAAATGCTAGAAATTTAAAATACAGAGAAAAGAACCAAGCTGAGCTGGTTGCATGA
The DNA here is from genome assembly GCA_001014845.1 of Mochlonyx cinctipes. Lineage (NCBI taxonomy): Eukaryota > Metazoa > Arthropoda > Insecta > Diptera > Chaoboridae > Mochlonyx > Mochlonyx cinctipes. The sequence continues at coordinate 6,203 of JXPH01037657.1, read as the reverse complement.
CTTTAAATTCTTTGCCTCCGCTCCTAACGTCACTTCGGCTTATTAGGGGTGCCTTTCGGTGGGACGTACTGATTATTGATGACATCACTACGATTTATTATAAAAATGCATCATTTTTGGTAAAATGTCTACTTGTATGGGATTCCACAATTTTCGTATGGGAGCCCACAGAAGCCTTTGTCCGATTTTGCTCTCATATAAATGCATCTCGTAAACATACGCTCATCCAATTGTGGTCANGGTGGGACGTACTGATTATTGATGACATCACTACGATTTATTATAAAAATGCATCATTTTTGGTAAAATGTCTACTTGTATGGGATTCCACAATTTTCGTATGGGAGCCCACAGAAGCCTTTGTCCGATTTTGCTCTCATATAAATGCATCTCGTAAACATACGCTCATCCAATTGTGGTCAGAAATGATTCCCAGAGGTCCAAAACGTATTTTAAAGTTGATTTGGGCAATTTTAATTTTTGTATCAAATGCATGACTTTTACTTTTAGAAGTTAAACTAAAAATGACATATTTACGAACATATTTTTTAAGGGGTAAGTATCCAGATTATATGAAACATCGAGAGCCTCCGTCGCTGGTTCTTTTAGAAAGCAGTGCCATTGAGGATTAACTGCCAGCGCACCATCATCACCGAAACTTTTTGGTGACGAATCCGGCGCTGGTAATTCTCTATAGCTACGATGTCTGATTCAAGAAACTCTTGTAATTGGAAACACCAGGAACGGATGCTATTATCTCAAAGTTAGCATAGGAAATACGGTGACAAGTCAACTTTGAACAGTTGACAGATCTACATGAAACTTCACACATCTTCATAAAAAAGTAGTACGGGTATATTCTCGTTAATTGGAAGTCACTTGGGACCGGCTTCCAATAAGAAAGAAAAATTACATTGCTCAAGATAGCAGAAAAATTAATTTTTTCTCGTTAATTGGAATATCTTCAAAATAACGAGAAAATTCCATAGAAAATTCGAACTAACGGAGGTTTCAATTAACAAGAATATACCCGTATCACCTTTACAAAAATAAAACGACGATCCTAATAGCGCCATCTCTTATTGAACAACAAAACTTATTGAACACCCTACTATTTGCCCCCAAGATTTTACTGGGAATGGACTGTTGCATGATCCCTCACCAATTGTCACAGTCACTTATATCACCTTTCTTTGGGATATTCGTTATCAAATCCTGTCTCCAGTCACTTGGAAACATGTTAGTGTTCCAGAAATTACATATAAATGGATTGGGAATGTATGTTGATCGGTTTATTGGAATTCCATCAACGCCAAAAACTATCCCATTTTTTTCCTTGACCTCCACACTCTACTGGGTAGCTCGACATTAATCCTCGTACTGACGCTGACGGGTGCTGAAGCTGGATTTTGCTGGTTGTCAACGGGCTGCTCTGGGTCATCTGCATCATTATTAAAAACTTCGTTGAAGTGCTCTTGCCACTTATTCAGTTGCTCGTCTTCGATATGCAGAATTTTCCCGTCCTTTCCTTTCATGATAGGCAGGACCCTCTTTATGCTCGGATTCACAAGCTCTTTAGAGATTCTACATGACTGTTTGGAATTTTTACGTGCTGCAGCATTCTCAGGCTGGGCTGTTAGATTTTTACATTGAATTCGGAAATCAAGCCTCTGGCTGTGATAGGACGCACGATGTAGTGCATCGTGTTGACGTTGGAGCTCGGATTTTCTTTGTCGCGTTATCAGCATAGCAAGTTTGATAGGCTTTCTCTCTTCTTCAGTTTCGTCAGATGTCCAATTTTGATGACCAGGTTTTGAATAACCCACGATAGACTCACAGGTGTTAATGTAAGTCTTCTTTATTTTCATTCAATCTCGCTCCACCTCCCGGTATAATATACATCTTCACTTATAGTAGATAACAGTTCGTATCTATTCCAGAGTTCGATGGTGAATTGATTCTGCTACGAGATCTTTGAGTTTCACAACAACATGCATCTTCAATCTAAAATAACCAACTAAAGGAGATGTGGTGTCTACAGCCGGTGCCTCACCTATTTTTTACATAAATGAGCCATTGAAGTCAATATCAATTGATCTTGATGTGAACTATTTGGAAGAAATCACCATTTAGATGCACCCACTTGTTAACAGAGAGCCTCCAATTTCTAAATTTGATCGATGCCGTTGTTTTCGCAGCGATCAGTAGAATTAACATCTCCCATCTATATTTGAATGTCAACTTTGTCGCCCTCAAACCCGAAAAACTATACAAAATTAGTATTTTTATTTTAATGTTGCCAGTTGCCATTATTTAAAAATAGTCTACTAGTTATACTTTCGTTCAGTTATAATATTTGTAATATACAATATAGTCAAACTGTAGAGCAGACCCCGTTGCCGCCGATTATATACCCCACGATCTGGGTTGCAAATCACAGTGACAATCAACCTTTATGGTTTCTGAACAAAAAATTGGTCAAATTTTGTGCAAGCCATGAAAAAATCACACTCAAAATTGGTGGCTTACCCAAAATTTGACTAACGTTTTTACAGTTTGTAGTGTTCAATCATAATTGTGGATCCTTATTCTAAAATAAAACTGTAATTTTACCCAAGCCACCTCTAAGTCATTGAGGCGGTGCCTGGGTCTGCAATAGAGCCTCGAAAAAATGAAATGAGCTATAAAAATATGACACTTAAAAAATATTTTTATATTAAGCTGCAACATTATTACTTTAGGTAAATAAGTACTTGTAGGCTTAATCCAGGCGTTTGTTTATAACAGTTTCGAGCATAAAATTTTATGCAACTCGAAAACGACTGTGCAAAAATGTTTAGTAGATGAGATGAGAGAGAGATGAAAATTATGTGCATACATTATCATAAAATCTCCTGTCACTTTTTTGGAGGGGGAATACTCTCTCTTTGTCGTCATAGAATATAATTTGCCTAAGGATCAAATAAAACTAAAATTACATTCCGTTTTCCTTTATTCTCCGTTTTATTCTATTTTATATTTTAACATCAACGAATTCGGAAATTTAAAAGCATTTTCTTGTAATTATTTGCACGTTCTTGGCTGAATTTCAGGTAAATTGTAATAAATTTTATGTACTTTCCAGCCAAATTATGTCTGCTTTCGATGTTTATATTTCGGGTGATTAAATTCATTCCATTCCATTTCTATTTTTCGAGAAAGAATATTAATGATGTGAAATTAAATTACTTTTACTCTATAATTTTCCTTAATGCATGCAAACATTTTCCTCATCATCATCACCACGGCGATCTTCTTGTTTTTCTTCTGTGAAAATTTTTGAATAGCACCAGCCTGCAATGAATGTTACTACTTGGACGGATGTATGGCTTAATTGAAATTGCCGGATAAGGTTATCATCACAAGTACGGAGGCCTTACTTCAAACTGAATGGACTCGGTAGAAGGACAATATAGTCGATAGGATCAGAATATGTTCGATGAGAGTGTAGATTTGTGCAGAGTATTGTGGAGTTATAGTGGGCTCCAAACCACCGCAGTAGTTGATCTAACGAGTTACTAGTTCGTTAGCAAATCTGGATTTGTGCAGACAAACGGCATGTTCTATTTTCGCTGCAAGGAAATTGGCGAGTCTTCTGTGAAATGAACTCTATGCAAACACCGATGCATATCATACAAATGGTTATGTTGAGCCCACGTACTTATATTGATAGCATGGCTCTGTCGTTTTATTCCAGAAATCACTTCGATTCTCAATTGTTTATGAACAATTGAACCTAACGAAGCAGTTTATCATATCTACAACGTTGAAAAAGCACAAAGTAAATTCGTCGTCACAGGTGGGACTTAAACTTATACCCTATGGATTGATATGATTGATCTAAAATTATTGATATATTGATATTATTTATTGTTCTATGATTGATGAAGTGGGTTCCGATTTGAAAAGGATCTCAAATAAGTATTTGCAGACTTACTCAAGAATGTATGGGTAATAGAAGTAACAGGAATTTCGCATTGGAACTGTTCTAAGGCACTTATCATAAGCTTATATTCAAAATTTGAGCCAATCACTAGAACTCAAGAATTCTGGAAGTTCCTGGTACACAGGAGCCTTCAGATTCCAATGTCCCATGGTAAAAGTTTTTTAGGAACTGTTCTTGAATACTTACCAAAAGCTTTAATTTCAAATTTGAGCTCATAAAAATCACTAGAACTCAAGAATTCTGGAGGCTCCTGGTAACAAGGGCCCGTCAGATCCCGATATCCCAGGGTCAAACTTTTTAGGTACTGTTCTTGGGTACTTACCAAAAGCTTATATTCCAAATTTGAGCCCATTCTATCACTAGAAATCAAGAATTCTGGAAATTCCTGGTATCAAGGAGCTGTCAAATTTTTTAGGTACTATTCTTGGGTACTTGCCGCAAGACTGTTCCAGATTAGACCAAACCGTTCTTGTATGAAGAAATTTAAAAATGGATTGATTATTTGTAGTACCTACCCGGATTTTTTATTTTATTTTTCATATGCCTCCACTCCTGACGTCGCTCTGGTTTCGTAGGGATAAAAATAGAAAGAATGTGTTAATTTTTCTATGGCTCCGGCTACTTGTGGGTATAAAGTTATGGACTTTTGTATGGGGGCCCACGGAAGCGATTGGGTTCAAATTAGCAGGGACGAACTGGCCATTAATCAATGTTTATTTTCAGATTTTCGAAATATTTTATTGATAAATATTGGATTTATACATATTTTCGTTATAAAATTAGGAACATTTGTATGTGAGCCCAAAGAAGCCTTTATTCGATTGGGCTCAAAATTGGCAGGAAAGAATTTGGTAGTACATCAACACATGACCAAAATTTCAAAAAAATTTATTCAAAAATCTGATTTTGTCGATAAAATGAAGAACTTTTGCATTGGAGCCCACAGAAGCCTTTGTCCAATTAAGGCACATATTAATAAAGTGGGTACCAATAATTAATTTTGGCAGAAATTNAATTTATTCATAAATATCGGATTTAGAGCGATTTTTTCGATAAACAGAAGCCTCTGTCCGATTGACCTCAACATCAAAAAGGTCATGTTGAACTATCAAAAAACTCCTTCTTCCAAATTTTTAGCCAAGCCGGAGTTCGCGTTTGTGAGTAATCGTGCGTCAAAAAATGAACAACATAATAACAATCACCGGACTTGTATAAGAGCCCACACAAGCCTTTATTCTTATGAGTAAGTATGAATATGAGTATGATCACACATTTTTACTTTAACTTCTAAAAAGTGAAGTCACGCATTTGGTCCAAAATTGGAATCACCCAAATCAGCTTTTCTATACATTTGGAACCTCTAGGAGTCATTTCCGACCAAAATTGGGCTGACGTCTGTTACTCGATTGTAAGATCCGTCGGTTTGTTTTCCCGTAGGCAATCCTCTGTCCAAGAAAAACTCCTAAACTGTTTCTCTGATCAAGCTGAAATGGTACATGTACTGTACACTATAAAAAACTATCAGGAATTTCCCAGTCTTGAAGACTGGCAACTATT
>JXPH01037555.1:0-10667 GCA_001014845.1 Mochlonyx cinctipes | reverse complement strand
TTTATTTGTTCACATTTTAAATTGATGTTTTCAATTTATTTGATGTTGAATATGTCACATAACAGACAAATTGAATCAGATCAACATTTTTCTATTTCGTTCTTTTGGATAAAAAATAATTTAATTAAAATAAAGAGGGAATATGTGCGCTTCATGTCACTAATTAGACCGATGCATCGCATATCTTCTAATTAACTTGAGAAGACGCAGTTTGAGGTCCAGAAATTTCCTTTAACTTTTTTATACGTTCGATTATTTTTTTACTACATCAATTACATTTATATGTGTAAATATTTAGTAATAGTATGCATAAATATATTGTTTGAATATCACAATTGTTTAAATCAACTTTTTCAACAAAATAAAATACCTAATTAAATAAAAAATACGAAAAACATATTTCGCTGTAACAAATTTGGAATAAACGTAAAATGATGTCTTATTTTGTAAGATTTATTAACAAATTCTTTCGTTTAGTTTCAATCAAATGCGATATTTTGAACTTTTAGAGCCTATTCACATAGATATTTTTTTCATTATTGACAGGCATTAATCGACGAGCATTCATTGGAGGGGCATTATTGACTGGAACAATTGAAACAAAACCTCGAACAAAACCTATGTAAACAAGCTCTGGGCGTGTTCATATAGATTTTTGTTCAATTGTTCCGTTTAATAATGCCTCTCCAATTAATTCTCGTAGATTAAATGCCTGTCAATAATGAAAAAATAAATCTATGTGAATCGGCTCTTAAAAGACAGTTTAGGACCTAAACCACTGGCTATAAAACACTATTTTAATTTCGGGGCCGTATGAGCCGGATTTCTTTAGAATCTAATTAGAGGGAAACTTATACTTAATATTTTTGAAATAAATTCATTAATATATTCTAACCCTGTTTCTGAACTAAAAGTGACCAACTTTCGGATGTATGTTTGTAGTTTTCAATCATATCTACCATATTCTGAACTAAAATTGACCCTTTCCTCGGAATGAGATTGAGATTCTCCACCCAAGCCCCAGTGTGTACAATCGGCGGAGACGTAACATGATCAAAATTGTAACTAGTAATTTTCTTAACTCAGCTTCTTTCAATTCTGACTGGTACACTGTGGTGTACCGCCAACGTAAAAGATTTCATCTCGAGATGAAGTGTTTTTTGCAGTTTTGGATCGGGGACATAAATCTACATATTTTCCAAGATTTGAGACCGATCCGTTGCAAAGTTATTCAAAAAATAGAGCGGCGGAGTTATTAAAAATAGACGATTTTTTGAAAAATTCTTCAAGTTCACTTTTTTCAATATTTTCTTGACTTAATTTTTAGAAAAATATTCTAGGGACCTTTTTAAATGTAAAATATGTAATAATTTTGGACTATGCGAAACTGGTCAACTACAACTTCTTTACACATCTGGGATTTTTGAGTATGCAAGTAACGAAAATATTGTCGAATTCGATGTCAACATTTCTAGTAGTGTAATCAAAAATGATTCATTAATTGTAAAAGTGTCGCTTACACTTCATTTGTAGGCTTAAAAAGCTTTCTTTGAATACATTTGAATTTACAAATGTTATTGCATCAAATAGTTCGCCTCCAACATGTTTGGTGCACAAAAGAAATTTGCCAACAAATCTTTTAACATCATTTTTTGCATTCATCGAAGACAAAAATATTTATAGAGAGAATAATTACTGGTATTTTCTACATTCTATAAAAAGTATGATTTACTTACAATAATATAAATAAAAACAGTAAAATAATAGTTCATAGGCCAGGCCTCAGATTTGATCATCCATTCGATAGTCATTCTTTAGTTGATAACTTCAACAAATACAAGAAATCTTTCAAAACTAAACGAAATATAAAATTAAAGAATTCCCTCCGGTTTTTATACCTTCACAATGTCATAGCCATTGAGCCTGATAATTTTTAGAAATATTCTTTAGATTTATACCTATTTTCTTAACATTTCAAGTTTTTTATTTGTTAAAGAAAAGAAAGAATTGTTAACGAATGGATGATAAAATCTGAACCCTGAATAGGCACAATAGTATAGAGAAAACTATAAATCAAAAATAGTTTTAATATAGTAAAAAATAAATTAACTTTAAAATACCATATAAAATTTTCTCCCATCCATCTTTCTTTTTTTAACTTTTTTTTGAAAATCGTTTTGTCGATCTAATTTTTTATCATTATGCTTTTTAAATATTTTTTTAATCTTTATGTAATCTTCCAGCGTGATCCGCCTGTCATACGAAGTCCAATTCCGTATTTTTCCTGTACATTCGTCGTTCCATTGAGCGTTCAAACCACTTCTTGAATTCAGACACAATGAAAACGCTCGACGTCAATGATATCAAAAACAACAAATCCATTGCTGAAAGAGCTTCTGTTTGGAATACCATCTGTAATGGTGGGAAATATATCACTAAAAGCTGACCTAACAGGGAGAACCCGACAGCTAACAAAAACATTTTATTTGTGAAAAATCCAATCTGAAAAATACAAATGATTATAATTACATTGTAGGCCATAAAACAAATTTAGAAAATACTAGTAAATGAAAAAATAATAATCTAAAACAATAGTAATCCTGGTTTTTGTTTATTAAGAAACTTAAATCTTTGCACTGAGTCAAAGAATTTTTAGAAATGTACGAACGTGTGTCGGAGAAGCGCATAAAAGGCGCAAAAAGGTGCAAAAGCGTACCTATCAAACTTCTAGTGTCCCTCTTATGCCTTGATTTTTGAGAGACATTTATTTTCCTCATTAAAAGGGTAGCAAACGAGGTAGCAAATGTATTTTGGTGCTTTTGCTACCAAAAACTCTTGTCCCAGTAATTGTGGTTAGAAATGCTAGGTTCTTTAAAGGGTTTCCATCTTATTTTTTTCTCTAAATTTTTTTCAAGAATCTATGACCCTGAAAAACTATTACCCACAATATGCCCACATTATGTGCCACAAATGCTGCTTAAATGCTGAATTGTGGCGAAAATAAATTACGAAAAACAATCTTCTATCCATTATAGCCATGTTGATGTGGTCACTCACATATATTGAAACGCGTTATTTTTCAAGAGCGAAACTAAAGTTCGACTAACTTTTTGCATTTTCTATTTTCGAAAACCATTTTTTTCATCATCTAATCTTACCTATTTATAAAGAAATGGACTCATCCCTGTCATACATAACGTAGACCATTATACGTACGCCATAAGTAGATATATCTACCAGTGCCATACGTATGGTTTTGAGTAGAGTCCAGTATGGGCAAATCACGGAATATCTACGCATGGCGAATGTTGTGTTTTTTGTTCGACTAAATATATTTTCGGAAAAGAGATTTATAATTATGGGGGTGTCGTTTCAACACCTATTAGAATATGAAACTCAACTGGAAATAGTGCTATTATTACTTAAATGCAATGAAAATTATTAAAAAATTAATAGGACTCTGAAATATTTGCGTTTCCCTGTCGCACAATATGCATAAAGCACGTGAAGTGACTGACATGTTATTTCAAATGCAGTTTTTGATTTCTAATGAAATTTTCCGCAAGTTTATTTAATTAAATAAAATGTCGACAAAAACAAAAGAAATATTAGTGTTAGAATTGGGTCGAGACTTGACCAATGACCTAGTAATATATTTAAAAAAATCCAAACTTACCTGGAAAACGCTCTTGGTTTGTGACCTACAGCTCAAAGCGTTCCACATGTCAAAAAGAACAAAGCAAGTGAATGTCATCGTAGTGTCCCGACTCGTTCTTCCTCCCGAACCGTCCGCCATTTCTCGTTGGAACACCCATAACGTTCCCAAAATAATTATTCCCGCCGACAAAAGTACATTTACGATTAAAGATTTTGAGATCATTGGCTGTTTAACGTTCCGTGGCTTCTGCTTCAAAACGTCCTGATCAACAGGCTCGACGCCAAGAGACTGGGCTGGTGGACCGTCCATAATAATGTTGATCCATAATATCTGCATAGCATTTAAAGGGTTTGAAATACCCATGAGGGTTGAGAGAGCGATTAAGGAAAGAGCTGCAATTGAAGTACTTAATTGAAAACGGACAAAGTTGCGAATATTCCAAAATATTCCTTTTCCTTCCTCAATTGCCGCACTGTAATAAATTTTTTTTTACATATTTTTATCCTATTTCAAAAATGATTAATATTACATAATTGTATGAAAATCATCGTCAACTAAAATCATGTCCGCAGCTTCTTTACAAACATCAGTTCCATTCTTTCCCATAGCGATGCCAATGTCAGCTCGCTTAAGAGCAACACCATCATTCACGCCATCTCCAGTCATTCCGACAATATGTCCTGTATGCTGAAGCGCTTTCACAATCGCCAACTTATGTTTTGGAGTGACTCTGTAAAAAACGCTGACATTTCCAATTATTTTCTCGAGCTGCATCTCGTTCATTTCGTCAATGTCGTGTCCAGAGACTGCTTGCATATGGACCACATCTAGCCCGATTAGGGAAGCTGAAAAAAAATGGAAAATGCAGAATACTGCCTACAGCCACACTTAATACTTCATTAAGTAAAGAAATACCCTTGAAATAATAAAATTAGAAAGAAGTGAAATGTAAAGAAAGGGGTGAAGAAAAAGAAATGGAAACGAACGAGTTTTTAAAAATTTACATATATAATCTATGTAAAGAGTGTTTGTGAAGCAAAGTGTATTTTGAGACATTAGACTAATAACAACAACTGAAATATGATGAAGGTAATTGTAATTTTACTTTAACGAAATTTCTGTGTAATAAAATAGTTAATTTTTATTCTTAGATTATTTTGATAGCAGTATTATCAGTTATAGCTTCCGAAGCTTTTTTAATACCACAACCTTTTATTAAAAATATTCCAATACCAATACCGAGACCGATAATCAAAAAAGAAGTCGTGCTGAACCACATTGAAACGCCTGTTTACAAACATGTTCCCTACGAAAAAAAGTTAGAAGTGATTCAAGAGCATGAAATCGTCAAGCATGTTCCAGTAATTTCCGAAATTGAAGTCATGAGGCCTGTTGAAGTCACACAGAAAGTTCCTGTCGAGAAAGTTGTTTACGATAGAGTGGAAGTACCTGTAGAAGTACTAAAACATGTCGAAAAAATCGAGTATGTTAATGTAGATAAACACGTTGAAGTAATCGAGCCTGTTGAGGTTATCAAGTATGTCCCAGTTGAGAAAGTCATTTACAACCACATCAGCGTTCCAGTCCCATACAACGTCACTGAAATCATTCCAGTTCCAGTCAAACAGCATATTAAGAAAAAGGGCCTTCCGTTAGTGAAAAAATTGCCAATTTCGGGTTAGAATGTTATGCTAAATAAAAAATAAAATTTGATAAAAATCTACCTATTTCTTTTGCGTTAAAATTTTAATAATAAAAATTGGAGAATGCTCCAAGTTTTTAAAATAAAATTGGAGTAATCTTTGCTGTTTAGTGTTCGCCAAAGATTTTTCAGACAGTTTTTAGGTACAGGTTAGATGCCAGGAGAATCTTTGATTTATTTGTTGGTATTTGATGATCTTTGGTAAGTTCTTTTCATTTTTTTGTCAGGTCATTTGCACAACCATGTAAGATTTCATTTCATATTGCCAGCTTTTTTTGTTCACCAAAGAAAATAATAGTTGTTGTAATTATTTAGCAAAGCTGTTAGTTGGTATCGTAAAAAAATACATCTAGGATTAGAAACATTTGGAAAAACTCTAAATTATTGACAAAATGATGTTTTCAAGGAGTTTTTGAATATTTTTCTGACTTTTCGAACAGGGGTAAATTAGTTATTAATAATGAATTTCAAAAGCACTTATACACAGAAAAAGCTTTACGTAATATTTGCAAAACAAATTTTTCGTAAGAAATGAAGAAATTTTTCTTCTATGCTTAATGCTTAGTCATATTTGTTGTTAGCAACAACTTGTTACGGATATGTTTCCGATAATTTGAGCTCACACCTGACGGAAGTTTCGAGTTGACGAGAATTTTTCAAAACAACTTTGGTCAAGATAGCCGAGAGGCTTATTTTCAATTTTGCACTGCAAAACTTTTGTGTTGCTGTGAACTTTTTGACACACAGTATCTTAGTATCTTTGCTGAGTGTCAACTGTTTAGAGTTTGTTTGCCACATCCAAGTGGCAGAATTTTTTCTAAAAACACTAAATAACACTGTTTTTTCTGTTTTTGCGTTGGTCTAAAAGATTCTGCCACTGGGCTTTATGTGGCTACAATACGGACGCATATGGCAAACTGGCGTCAAATGATCTAGTTCTATTTCAAGAAAATTTAATTTGAAGGCTTAAATCTAGAAAAATCAAAGTTTCAGTGCTATGAAAGCTCTTCAAAATTCGTGAATGATTAACATTTCGGTTAACTGAGCCTAATATCTAAAAATTGTATTAGATATCTTGGCCAAACTAATTGTCGCAAAAGTTGGGGAAAGCGCTCCAAAAATGTTTACTAGGATGGATCTGCAGATGTCCTTCCTTTATGTTTTCAAACTGTCGAATCGAATTCTCACTCGCTTATTGTTCAATTTTCGGGGAAGTTTAGTGTCATTGCTTCGACTTTTATGTATTAATTATTCATTTGGTGAGAAATTTCATTTTAAAGATGTCGCCTCCAACCATCACGCCAGATTTCAACAGCTTCTCGAGTCAGATAGGCAACACAAACAAAACAGACAAGAGAAATCTCACATATAGATTCTAATAGCGGCTCGTCTCTGAACATCAAAATTTAGAATTTCCTTTAATTCTTTTGTCATCTGATGCGTTATGATCGAGTTTTGAACTTAATCGAACTATGCGAGTTATAGGTATGAATTCTACTTTTAATTTATATATGAGAACAAAGTCACGTTTTTCGAATTAAAATTTGTTTGGGAAAGAAAAATCAATTTTTAGCTAGTTTGTAGTGTTGTATATATCAATCATATCAATCTAATAATCAATTTTTATTTATTACTAGTTTTACACCAAGCAATAAAACACATTTAGGAAGAAATTTTAATCACTTTCTTTTAATATATGTTGACATTAAACTCGCTGTTCATTCAAATTTCCATGAAAATTTTTGCAACAAAATCTCTCTTTCTCACATAACATGTATGTAGCAGGAAAGGAAGGGTTGAACTGTTTTATCAAATTCCTCAAATAACCCGAAAAGAATTAGTTTACGTAATTTAGTCTATATAAAGCAGAAGCGTTTTAAAAAAATTAAGTCAAAACGAATTTGTAGTTTAAAGAGTAAACATTAAAATAAAATGAAGTTATTTAGTAATTTATTAGTGCTCGCGGCAGTTTGCTCGATTGGAAGTGGAAGTAAACTATTAATAATGAATTCTTTTCTTCTTAAACCTATCATTGCTAAACCTATTGTGGTACCTATTGTAGCACCAATTGTAGCACCTATTGTTAAACCTATTATTAATTCTGCTAATGCTGTTGTCAAGCCTATTATTAGTGCTGCTGCTGGCATTGTTAAACCTATTATTAGTCCAGCCGCTTCAATTGTGCAACCGATTGTTAGTTCAGCCGCTTCAATTGTGCAACCTATTGTTAATTCTGCCGCTTCCATTGTTCAACCTATTGTTAATCCTGCTGCTTTCCTTACGCCTATAAAAATACCAATACCAATTCCTCAACCATTTCTAAAGCCATACGAACAAATAGTTAAAGTGACAAAAGATGTACCAGTACCAGTTGTTCATCAAATACCATATGAAAAACTTGTGCACGTTATTAAGCACGTTGATGTTACAAGAGAAGTTCCAGTGTTTGAGCAGGTCAAAGTTTTTAAAGACTACGAAGTGATCAGAAAAGTTCCTGTTGAGAAAATTGTTCACAAAAGAGTTGAGGTCCCAGTTGAAGTCATTAAGGAAGTTGTAACAATTAAAAAAGTTCCAGTCATCAAAGAAATTCCCGTCATCAAGAAAGTTGAAATTGTTCGTTATGTTCCAGTAGAAAAAATTGTCTACAAGGACGTTCATGTTCCTGCCCCATACCCGGTCAAAGTTCCAGTATACGTTCCCGTTGCTAAGAAAACGAAACCAGGCGTTCCAAAAAAAGTTAAAAAACTACTACCGATACTGCCGATTCCATCTATATCAACTATAACACTACCAATTCCAGCACTACCATCAATTCCAGCACTACCGTCAATTCCAGCACTACCATCAATTCCAGCTTTACCAATTACATAACTTATTAAATAGTATATTATTATTTATGTATTTAAATAAAAAGAAAACATACCGATTGCCATTGCAGTTTCTTGTGCATCTCCTGTAACCATTTTGACTAAAACTCCACTCGCCTGCAGCATTTCAATCGATTCACGAACAAGAGGACGTGGCGGGTCTGTAATGCCAACGATTCCCAAATAGATTAAATCTTGGAAAGAAGTTCCTTTAGCAAGAGCTAATACTCTCAATCCCTTTCGCCCGATTTCATAGGCTTCTTGTAGAAATTCTGCTTCGTTCTGTTTATTTAAAGCGACATTCTGTCCTCCGTACCAAAATTTTGTGCATTGTGGAAGCACCATTTCAATGGCGCCTTTCACAAAATAAACTTCTTCCTTATTGTTACTGTATTTTGATACTACTTTGACTGCCATCATTTTCTGTTCCGAACTGAATGGGTATTCTTGAATTCTTAAAAATTTGTCAGAAGCAGCGTATTGTCCATTTTTCATTGCGGCCGCTAATAAAGCGCCTTCTGTCGGCTGTCCTAGCAATGTGTCGTCTTGAATAATTGCATTATTACAAACGACCCCAGCTTCTAAAAGTGTTGAAATGCTTTGTTTTGCATTTTCAATGCTGTTACAATCGCGAATTACAATTTCCCCGATATCATTGTACCCTGCACCAGTCACGTCGGCCATATATCCATCTGATGTAATGATAACAGTAACGGTCATCTCATTTTTAGTTATCGTTCCTATTTTTGTTTACAATAAAAAGAGTTTATTTTGAAATTATCTGAAAGAAAATAGCTTTAGGTGTAAATTCTTACCTGTTTTGTCAGAGCAAATAACGTTTACACATCCCAATGTTTCAACTGTTGGCAGTTTTTTCACAATACAATTTCTCTTTGCCATTCTCATAACGCCTAAGGCGAGTGTTACAGTGACGACAATTGGTAGTCCTTTTTTTGATGAGAAAGGAAAATATTTTAGATTTTCATCAAGCAGATATTACATTTTTTATATATTATTTACCTTCAGGAATGGCAGCGACGGCTAAACTCACACTTATTGTGAACATTTCAACGAGTGCCTTCCCTTGGAGCCACCCAAGCAACATAATGACACCAATAATACAGAACGAATAGAAACTTAACTGCGCTCCCAAAATGTCCATTGACTTTTGAAGTGGAGTTTTTGGCGCTTCTTCGGCCTGCATCATTTTAAACACTTCCCCAAACTCACTCTTTTCTCCAGTGCTGACAACGACCCCCTTTCCGTTTCCACACCTAACTAATGTACCCATGAAAGCAATGTTTTTCATGCTAGTATGATTTTTATTATTGCTAGCATTCAATACAATTTCTGTGCTTTTTTTTCCCGGCTCCGTCTCTCCTGTGAAGCTTGACTCGTCTATTGAAAGATCGACGGCTTCAAAAAGTCTAATGTCAGCTGGGACACGATCACCAACGTTTAAATAAACAATATCGCCCGGCACAAGGTTCCGGGCTAGGAAAGTTTCCAGCCTTCCTTCTCTTAAACTGGAAAATTACAATTATTTTATAATTTGTTTCAATTTTAGTTTAAAATTTATAACTACCAATGACATTCTGGCGGTACAAGCTTCTTCAGCTCCTCTAAACTTTTCTCAGATCTATATTCTTGAATAAATGCTACTGTCACAACAATTATAATTGCTATTGTAATACTAATGGCATCATCAAACTGTTTCATACACACACTAACCAAAGCAGAACCTAGAAAAATATTCAAGGTCAATTGTAGCCACGTCAAATAGTTTACATTAAAAAAAACATACCTAATAATAGTAAAATAAGTGGATTTTTAAACTGTTGCACATATTTCTTCCAAGTAGGTTCCTCATCCAGAGCATTCAGCTCATTGTATCCACAAATTTTGGACCGACTGTTTGCCTCAACCCATCGTAGTCCTGTGCGTACGTCGACCCGTAGTCTGGCTGCTACCTCCTGTGCTGAATATGCTGATGATTCAGCTGTGGAGAGCAACATTTCGTCTTCAAAGCTCGATGCGCTTGTCGAGTTGTCAGTCTGTTTAATTGAAATAAAAAATTGTTATGAGTTACGTTTTTCTATTATTTGTTCAGGTTCGTTTTGGATTATATCAGTCACAGTTTCATCTCTCTGATAAGGTTAGCATTCTGCTGATAAAAGATTTATTTGTGGCGTAACAAGATTGTGACGGCAAGAGATTATTTTTTGAAGATGAAATAAATGGAGTGAACCTTATGGTGGGTTAATGTTTTTCTTCTTTTTTTCAAACCAGTTTTTAGTATTTTTTTTAGTGGAGCTTGATTTAAATTCCCAATAATTATCATGTACAGAAGCTCCTTCAACAAATAGAGATTGTGGGTCATTCGCCCGAGTGCCGAACGGCCGAATGACATTTGGTCGAATACCGATTGGCCGAATAACCG